>CAUYON010040794.1:0-15366 GCA_963573935.1 Arctocebus calabarensis
CCGCATCCCAAGTAGCTGGGACTACAGGCGCCCGGCACAACACCCGGCCATTTTTTGGTTGCAGCCGTCATTGTTGTTTGGCAGGCCTGGGCTGGATTTGAACCTGCCAGCTCAGGTGTACGTGGCTGGCGCCTTAGCCCATTGAGCCACAGGCGCTGAGCCAAACTAATTATTTTTTGAGACAGAGTCTCAAGCTGTTGCCCTGGGTAGAGTGCAGTGGCATCGTAACTCACAGCAACCTCCAACTCAGGCTCAAGAGAGCCTCTTGCCTCGTTTTTTTGTTGTTTTTTTTTTTTTTCTACTTTTAGTAGAGACAGGGTCTTGCTTTTTCTCAGGCTGGTCTTGAACTTGTGAGCTCAAGCAATCTACCTGCCTTGGCCTCCCAGAATGCTAGGATTATAGGCGTGAGCCACTGTGCCCAAATAAATTTTACTATTTCATTTTTTGAGACAGAGTCTCACTTCATCACCCTACGTAGAGTGCTGTGCTGTCACAGCTCACAGCAACCTGAAACTCATGGGCTCAAGTGATCCTTTGCCTCAGCCTCCCAAGTAGGTGGGACTATAGGCACCTATGATAATGCCCGGCTGTTTTTAGAGAAGGGGGATCTCGCTCTTGATCAGGCTATTCTTGAACTCCTAAGCTCAGCCACTCCACTGCTTCAGCCTTCCAGAGTGCTAGGATTACAGGTGTAAGCCACCATGCCCGGCCACTGCTGCCATTATAGTATGAAATAAAAAAAGAAAACCAGGTAAGACAAAGGCACATGGTGAGAACTGAGAAACTGTCTTTTGAAACACACAAAAAAATTAAAAATTAAAAGAAAGAGGTTATTCTACAACCTTTGAGAATACACTTGCAGTGCAAATAAATGAGAATTTGTAGTCAGAATATTTAAAGGACTCAAAAATAAGAGACAAGAAAAAAGAAATATTAGCAAAGGGTATAAACAGGCAATTCACAGAAAACCTACATGGGCAAAAAGCATATGGAAAAAAGCTCATCTCAAAATCCAAATTCTTGCTTCAGAGCAGAAACCCAGAGCTTTTAAAAATCATGCTTCATCCTATAATCCCATTTTAGGGTAAAATAGTCTGTGACCTCCACCCAAATTAATCCCATCTTCAGCCATGAGGACTGTGGCCCTTAATACCCTCGAGCTATCTCCTGTCACACAAAGAACAAAAGACATTCCCTTGTCCCCCCTAAACCACTAGTTGGCCAAGACAGAAATGTACATTTTAGTTTTCAAAAAAGGGCAATGGGGTTTTAAAGAAACAGAAAACATTTCTACCCTTTTTTGGGGGGGGTGTCATTCTCTCTATTACCTATTCCCCACTAGCAATTTTATTTTTCCATATCTATGGGAGGAGGGGCAATAGTAGTAGTAGTAGTCCCCTGAGGTGCTATGAAGTGTCTCTCATAAACTATTTCTTAGGAGCTTAACTGAAGGGCAAGCAGCAATACCTTATTACACTTTGGGTGGGTTCCAACTAATTTTCATTCTAGATACAGAGCTGTGCTTACTTGCTGGATTACCTGTGCTACAGAGGGGTCCATTATCACTGAGGTTCCTCCTGAGGGTTTACTCAAAGAAGCTCACAAGTGACCACAGGGCACTGTATAACATATCGAAGTATAGACCACAGAAATCAAGAATTCCCCCAACAGAAAGCTCCATGGAGTGGCTAAACATGATGATTCCTTGAGGGGAGCTGGGGAGCTGCCTGCCACGGTGTCCATCACCAGCATGCCATTCTCCATCTGCTTGGCTCTCTTCCTGGACTGCTGATGCCTGTTATCCTGCTGTCCTCTGAGGCTTGTTCCTGCTCCTTGTTGGTGTACATGCATAGGAACTCAGCAAAGGCCCTGTCCCGGGCCAGCAGCTCCTGGCAGGAGCTCATCATCTAGGAACCTTAGATGCTCTCTCCATGAGAAGTTTAGTCATAGAGATGGTGAGGGTCCTCAAGAAGGAGAGGAGGCCAGTCCAGGAATAAGGAAAGGCTTTATTAGAGGAAAGAGCAGAGAGGAGTCTGACCAGGAGTTAGCTTGCTCCCACATAGTTGCAAAAGGCTTTCATTAGTCTTATCAGTGTAGCTGGCATGGGGATGAGACTGGAGTCATTCTTTACTGAGGGATGTTTGTGTCAGGGCTGCCACTGGTGTACTGCCCAGGGCTCACCTCTAGTGCCTGTCAGGTTTATGGATTCATCCCTAATTCCCGGCAGGATTTGGGTAAGGTGTTTCCAGGAGCTCTGGCCTTGAAGCACTCCAGGAGTCTGGGGAGGAGGTTGCTTATTTTTTCTTAAATGACTACACTCTTGTCAGGGTTATGAGAATTCCTTTCCTATACTCCATTCAGACAGAACAAGGCTCTACCCATCACTACAAATATGGAGTGAAACTGCCAATTATTGAAAGGGTTGGGGCCCTCAAGTTGGGGCTCCCTGTGTAGTGGGTTGCCTCTCTTTTTAGATTGTTTCAAGCACACAGTTTGTTGCAAAGAGGGTCTTTTCAAATGAGGTTCCCCCAAATCCATTAAAGCATCACACCCACTAATATCTGCATTCATGTAGGTCCCTCATAAGAGGCCAAACCAAAGCTTCAGGTAGGAGGAGTCCTTGAGAATTCTGTCTGCATTTAGCTATGCCATTCTAAATGTCAGAGCCCCAGTCTTTAAAGGGAATATTGGCACCAATCAAATCCCCATTATCAATTTGCATCTGGGTCTTCAGTGGGAAGGCATGGAGCCCTGAGCCCTTTCAATTGGGTCCCTACTGTCAATTTGCACCTGGGGCTCCTATGGGAATATTTAGGTTGGAGCTACTAGTGAGGCAGGGGCCCATGAGCCCCCCTCTTCATCATTTGAGTCCTTTCAACTGTCTCAAAGGATCTTTTACTCGCATAGCTAGCAGAACATGTAGTTTTCAGTTTACTTCAGTTTACTTTAAAGGTCATATTAACCATCTGTGAAGGATTCATACTAATTAATTGCCTTGCCCTGGCTATGGGTACCCTCTGGCCAGATTGAGCTCCCAGCTGGATAAGGAGAGATCATTCCTGACTTCTAAGTCATAACCTTATGGGTGTGAGATTAAATAATTGGTTCAGGTGGCACCCTGCCTGCCTGGCCCCTCCCATGGTGCCAAGATGCCAGCAGCAGGTCATGTGTGCCAGTCCTCCTTCCCACTGGGTCTGCTCCTAGGCTTTGGCCCCTCTTGGAGCCTTGCCCCAGCTGGTTGCAGCATTCTGGGCAGAGTGGTAGGACCTCTTTTATCAAAAATCTTAATAAGCACAGTTCAGTTCATATACTATAAATAATGAGTTTAAATCAAGCAATACCCATGAACAACAAGTTTATCTCCAGCAAAAAGTTTGGAATTCAACATTCCAGTTCCACAGTAACAGGTCAACCATTTGAGCTCTGAATTTTCCTTGATACATTGATAATTTGCTCCTTAGTAAAAACTTGTGCACAATAATTGGCCATCCTAGAAAACCTACCATGCCTTTGAACCTTATACAAACACTTGAAAGTAGAGGTGCCATGAACCAACTAGAGTGCCCTAATGAGGTCATTCTCCTTGTGTTTATTTCCAAGAGATTTGTTCTTTAGAAATAAATCTTATGAAAGTTCATATGCCTATAATCAAGGCAGCTTGGCCCTCCTTTTGCTAAGGCCCAGAAAGGACAATTAAGATTAATTTTGAGAGGAAGAGGTAATGGAGAAGACTTGTTAGCAAAAATTGCAAGTGAACAATCTGAAGAATCATCTCAAAGAGTTAGAAAAGGAAGAGTAAACCAATCCCAAACCCAGCAGAAGAAACCAAGATCAGAGCACAACTAAAGGAAATCGATAACAAAAAAACTATACAGAAGATAAATGAAACAAAAAGTTGGCTCCCTGAAAAGACTGGCAAAACCAACAAACCTACTGCTAGATCAACCCAAAACAGAAAAGGACCCCAATAAGCTCAATCAGAAATGAACAAGGAGATACTACAAATGACAGCAAAGAAACACAAAACATTATCCCTGAGTACTACAAAACCCTCTATATACTTAAACTGGAAAATATTGAGGAAATGGACAAATTCCTGGGAACACACAACCTCCCCAGGCTCAACTAGGAAGAAATAGAACTTCCAAACAGACCAATATCAAGCAATGAAAACAAAGCTGCAATAAAAACTTCCCAATGAAAAAAAGTCCTGGACCAGATGGCTTTATAGCCAAACTCTATCAGACCTAAAAAGAGGAACCAGCATCCATGTTGCAGAAATTACTTCACAACATGGAGAAGGAAGGAATCTCCCCCAACTTACTCCATGAGGCCAGCATCACCTTGATATCAAAGGCAGGAAAGAACACAACAAAAAAGAAAACTGCAGACCAACATCATCCATAAATACAGATGCAAAAACTTTCAAAATTCTAACAAACCCAATTTAACAGCACACCAAAAATAAACAAAACAAAACAAAACAAAACAAAACAAAAAAACAATCCACCAAGACCAAGTGGGCTCCACCTCAAGTCCAACACACACAAATCTACAAATGTAACCCACCACATAAACAGAAGCAAAAAAAAAAAAAAGACCACATGATCAATGATCATCTCAATAGACACAAAGAAAGCATCCTACAAAACTTGGAACCCATACACGATAATAACTGTCAACAAAATAGGGATAGATGGAACATACCTCCAAAATTAGAAAAGCCATATACAAAAACCCACAGCCAACATCAAATCAGACAGGGAAAAATTAAAAGCATTCTCATCTAGACCAGGAATCAGGCAATGTAGCCCACTATCATCACCTCAACACTGGAAGTCCCAGCCAGAGGAATCAGACAGAAGAGGTAAAACCATCACTCTCCGCTGACAATATGATCTTACATCTAGAAAACCCCAAAGACCTTCAAGAGGTAATGGAGAAAAATAAATTCAGCAGTATCTCAGGATACGAAATCAACGCACACGAATCAATGGCATTCCTATACACCAACAACTATCAACCTGACTGAAGAAGGAAATCTCAGAGGATGTAAACACATGGAAAAACATGTCATGCTCGTGGGTTGGCAGCATCAACTCTGTTATTCCCTGTGGTCTAGTGGCTTTACTGCCATGACCTCAGTTTGTTTCCTGACCAGTAAATGAGAATTTAAGAAAAAAAAAAAAAAAAGAAAAAGAAAACACTATCAAAATGTCTACATTACCCAAAGTGATCCACAGATTCAACACAATCTCCACCAAAACACCAATGTTATTATTAATTTATTTGTTTTGAGACAAAGTCTCACTTTGCCAACCTTGGTAGAGTGCTAAGCTGTCACAGCTCACAGCCACCTCAAACTCTTAAGCTCAAGTAATCCTCTTGCTTTAGCTTCCTGAGCAACTGGGACTATAGGTGCCAGCTATAATGCTGGCTATTTTTAGAGGCAGGTTCCCGCTCTTGCTCAGGCTAGTCTCGAACTCCTCAGCCCAGGCAATCCACCCACTTCAGCCCCTCAGAGTGCAAAGATTACAGGTGAGAGGCACAGTGCCTAGCCAACATCAACATTATTTTTTGCAGGTCTAGAAAAAGCACATTTCACATGGAACCAGAAAAGAGCCTGAAGAGCCAAAGCAACCCCAAGCAAAGAGGACAAATCAGGGGGCACCACCCTACCACATTCCAAGCCACACCACAACCAAAATAGCATGGAATTGGCACAAGAACAGAAACACAGACCAATGGATCAAAACAGAAAATGCAGGTACAAAACCATCCCACACTGCCATCCAATCCACGACAAATCAAATGACAACATGCACTGGGAAAAATAATCTCCAATCAATGAATGGTGCTGGGAGTTTGGGAAAGCCACATGTAGAAGACTGAAACAGGATTTGCACCACTCACCCTCACAAAAATTAATTATGATGGACAACAGACTCAAACCCAAGACATGAAACCATAAGATTTCTGGAAGAGGCTAGGCGCCTATTGCTCAACGGGCTAAGGCGCCAGCCACGTACACCTGAGCTGGCAGGTTCAAATCCAGCCCGGGGGCCTGCCAAACAACAATGGTGGCTGCAACCAAAAAATGGCCGGGCGTTGTGGCAGGCACCTGTAGTCCCAGCTACTCGGGAGGCGGAGGCAAGAGACTTACTTGAGCCCAGGAATTGGAGGTTGCTGTGAGTTGTGATGCCATGGCACTCTATCCAGGGTCACAGCTTGAGGCTCTGTCTCAAAAAAAACCAAAGATTTCTGGAAGAAAATTCTAGAAAAACTTCCACAGACATTAGCCTAAACTATCTATGAGGAAGACCCCAAAGGCAATCATAGCAACAACAAAAATCAACAAATGGGCTGCACAGCCAAGGAATGATCAACAGAGTGAACAGACAACCCACAGAATGGGAGAAAAATCAGCATGGCATATATCTGACAAAGGGCTGAAACCACAAAGAACTCACAAGAAAAAAATTAGCTCCACAAAAAACAAAGTGGGCAAAAGACAAGAACAGAAACTTTCCAAAAGAAGAAAAACCAATGGCCAATAAATACAGAATGCACCTCTAAATCAAAATTAGGCAACCTCCACTTCTCCTTACATTCCATACAAGCATTACCAACTACCCATTTTCCTCACACTGCATACAAGTGGTACCAACGTTCTCTCACACTCCACACAAGCAGTACCAACCGCCACTTTCCCTAAAATTCCATACAAGCAGTACCAACCACTTTTTCTGACACTCCATACAAGCAGTACCAACCACCACTTTCCCTAACACTCCATACAAGTGGTATCACAATACGCACATCAAGAATTTGCTAACAACCAAAACACAAACAATATGGGGAATTCCCAACACAAACAATCTAAAATGCCATGGCCTACCATCATCCTCTTTCCGAAGTTTTTCCCCAAAGGACTTTGAGATGGCGCTTCCTTATATTTGCAACAGAACTCACAATTAAATAAACAATACCAGAAATCCTCAATACAAAAAATCCCAGAGCCTATCAACCAATGGGAATCCAATGAGGAAAAATGCTAACTCCAAATGGCTCCTCAGATGGTGTCCCAAATGTCCTGTGGGGCTGGAAGGTAAACTATTCCCAAATGGCGGCTTAGTCAGCCTGTTCCCTGGGAAATAAATTCTGAATTCAAACTAGGTTCCCTAGTTCCACTCATGACTTTCATCCCCTCAAAGGTACACTGAAACAAGCAAAACGAACAGTAAGGTCTGAAGCCCAATCCCCCATATGGGTGGAATCATGGTCTTGGTGTGCACACCAGGGAACTTAACCCAAAAAAGGCATGGCATCTAGACACTTTCCAAATCCATTTCCTTCCTCCCAACTCAGTTCATACTGTGGGTAACTGTGTCTACTTCAGAAAGACTAAGACAGAAGTTCCCAGAGCTAAACAGTCTCCAGCCTTGTTCTCTCATCTTGAAAAGAAGGTGCTCCGGCTCGGCGCCTGTAGCTCAGGGAGCTAAGGCGCCAGCCACGTACACCTGAGCTGGCGGGTTCGAATCCAGCCCCTGGGCCCGCCAAACAACAATGATGGCTGCAACCAAAAAATGGCCAGGCGTTGTGGCGGGCGCCTGTAGTCCCAACTACTTGGGAGGCGGAGGCAAGAGACTCGCTTGAGCCCAGGAATTGGAAGTTACTGTGAGCTGTGATGCCATGGCACTCTACCCAGGGTGACAGCTTGAGGCTCTGTCTCAAAAAAAAAAAAAAAAAAGTTAAAAGAAAGTTGGAAAAAGAAGCAGAAAGCAAGCACGGGGTCACAATGACCCCCTTTTACAGAAGCGAACCAGCAGTTTAGTGAATTAGCCAATAGGTAACATAAAGGGCAGTTAGATAACAATAAAGTAACGTAGCAGATATAGAAACTAATGGATAAGTAAAACAATCTGTTGCAGCACTTAACTCATTAACTTTTGTGATGACATTTCTTGGCCCATGCGTTCTTACCTTGTCCTGTTCTGGCCTAATTCAGACCGATCTAAGAGTAATGGTACTTGGTATCATTTCAGAGTTTTGGTATTCTCATCTTTTCTGTCCTTTCATCTTTTTTTTTTTTTTTTTTTGAGACAGCCTCAAGCTGTCACCCTGGATAGAGTGCCATGGCATCAAAGCTCACAGCAACCTCCAATTCCTGGGCTCAAGCAAGTCTCTTGCCTCTGCCTCCCAAGTAGCTGGGACTACAGGCGCCCGCCACAACGCCCAGCCATATTTTGGTTGCAGCCATCATTCTTATTTGGCACTCCCTGGCTGGATTCGAACCCGCCAGCTCAGACGTCCGTGGCTGGCTCCTTAGCCTGTTGAGCCCCAGGCGCCGAGCCTGTCCTTTCATCTTTTATCCTATACAGCCCCCTGGTGCACTTCGGTGGCGGGCAGTATCCATCTCATGGGGGTGATGGAGTAACTGGCACCTATCTCACTCACCCTTGGTAGAGTGCCCTGGTGTCACAGCTCACAGCAACCTCCAGCTCCTGGGCTCAAGCAATTCTCTTGTCTCAGCCTTCCAAATAGCTGGGACTACAGGCACCCACCATAATGCCTGGGTATTTTTAGAGATGGGGTGTCACTCTTGCTCAGGCTGGCCTCCAACCTGTGAGCTAAGGCAATCCACCCGCCTCAGCCTCTCAGAGTACTAGTGCTAAGATTACAGGCATGAGCCACCGCACCCAAGTTCAAAATGAATTATACTCATCAGTGACTTTTTAGTTACATTTGTAATTTTTTTTTTTTCTTTTTTAAGAGACAGAATCTCTTGGGCAGCACCTGTGGCTCAAAGGAGTAAGGCACTGGCCCCATATGCCGGAGGTGGCAGGTTCGAACCCAGCCCCGGCCAAAAACTGCAAAAAAAAAAGAGAGACAGAATTTCACTTTATCACCCTTGTTAGAGTGCTGTGCCGTCACAGCTCACAGCAGCCTCCAACTTGTGGGCTTAGGTGATTCTGTTGCCTCAGCCTCCTGATTAGCTAGGACTACAGGCACCTGCCACAATGCCTGGCTATTTTTTTGTTGCAGTTTGGCCAGGGCCAGGTTTGAACCCACCACCCTCGGTATATGGGGCTGGCACCCTGAGCCACAGGCACTGCCTATATATATTTTTTTTTTTTTGAGAAGAGTCACCATGTCCCCCTTGGTAGAATGTTGTGGTGTCACCACTGATAGCAACCTCAAACTCTTAGGCTCAAGCGATTCTCTTACTTCAGCCTCCCAAACAGCTGGGACCACAGGTGCCCACCACAACTCCTGGCTATTTTTTGTTGCAGTTGTCATTGTTAGTTAGCTGGCCTGGGCTGGGCTCGAACCTGCCACCTTTGGTGTATATGGCCGGCACCATAACCATTGGGCTGTTGGCGCCGTCCCAATCTTTGTAACTTTTAACTTTTTTTGCTTTTTTTTTTTTTTTTTTTGAGACAGTGCCTCAAGCTATCATCCTGGGTAGAATGCATGGCAGCCCAGCTCACAGCAACCTCCAACTCCCGGGCTCATGTCATTCTCCTGTCTCCACCTCCCAAGTAGCTAGGATTACAGGTGCCTGCCACAATGCCTGGCTATTTTTTGGTTGCAGGCATCATTGTTGTTTGGCAGGCCCAGGCTGAATTCGAACCCACCAGCTCAGGTGTATATGGCTGGTGCCTTAGCCACTTGAGCCACAGGCCCCCAGCCTGTCTTGCTTTTTAAATATTGGTGTCTTTAATTCGCTTCCTAGAAGACAGTGATGCAGTAATACACTAGAAAAAATTAATAAAAAGATCAGATGGATTGCCTGAGTTCACAAGTTCGAGACCGGCCTGAGCAAGACCCTGTCTCTAAAAAGAGCCAGGCATCATGTCGGGTACCCGCAGTTCCAGCTACTCAGGAGGCTGAGACAAGAGAATTGCTTGAGTTTGAAGGTTGCTGTGAGTTATGATGTTTTAGCACTCTACTGAGGGCAACAAAGTGAGACTCTGTCTCAAAAATAAAAAAAAAGGAAAGAAAAATTTATAAAAAGGATGCCATACTTTTTCTTTGAGTTCATGTTGTGTTTTATCACTCCTTTTTGCCATTTCACCATTCTTTCTAGATATTACTTCAAGATTTCTTTTTTTTTTTAGAGACAGAGTCTCACTTTGTTGCCCTCTGTAGAGTGCTGTAGTGTCACAGCTCACAGCAACCTCTAGCTCTTGGGCTTAAACGATTCTTTTGCCTCAGCCTTCCAAGTTAGCTGGGACTACAGGCACCCACCAGAATGCCCGACTATTTTTTGTTGCAATTTGGCCAGGGCCAGGTTCAAACCCGCCACCATCAGTATATGGGGCCGGCGCCCTACTCTCTGAGCTACAGAGGCTGCCCAACTTCAAGATTTCTTCCCAGCCAACACCTGGAGGATTTTTGTATATGTGTTAGGGGGGTTATGTGGGATTTTTTTCTTTTATATTTTTTCTTCAGTAATTAATAATATGAAACAATATGTCACCTATTTTTCTTTCTAATCTGACCCACAACTCCTGTTTCCCCAGAAATATAAAAGCTCAAGCCCCCAACTCAGTCTTTGATATGGCGCACTGGGAGTAGAAAAACGAATGTGCTTTCCAGACTTTTTCTTTCTTGTTATCTGAGGAGATTTGTACATAATTTAAATTGCTGCAGAGATAAAAATTTTTTATGTATTTTTGTTTTCTTATTCAGGGCCCAAAAGTATAAATATATGTTTTTCAACCTTGTCTCACCTGGGGGTCTTTACCCAGTCTGAAAGTGTTTTTTAAATTATTGTTTTTTAATCATTTAGTTCCATTTGGTGCTAAGGTCTGTCTGTTGGAATATTTACATTTACAAAATTTTGGCTGATATACTTATTTAAAACCATTTTGGGCCAGGCATGGTGGTTCATACCTGTAATCATAGCAATTTGGGAGGGTGAGGTATGAGGATCTTGCTTGAGACCAGGAGTTTGTGACTAAACTGATCACCATATCCAGATCCTATCTCTACAAAAAGTAGAAAAATTAGCCAGATAGAGTGACTCAAGTTGGTAGTCCCAGCTACTAGGGAGGCTAAGCCAAGGAGGATCATTTGAACTCAAGAGTTTGAGGCTCGGCGCCTGTGGCTCAACAGGCTAAGGTGCCAGCCACATACAGCTGAGCTGGCGGTTCGAATCCAGCCCGGGCCCGCCAAACAACAATGATGGCTGCAACCAAAAAATGGCCAGGCGTTGTGGCAGGCGCCTATAGTCCTAGCTACTTGGGAGGCAGAAGCAAGAGACTCACTTGAGCCCAGGAATTGGAGGTTGCTGTGAGCTGTGATGCTGCGGCACTCTATCCAGAGTGACAGCTTGAGGCTCTGTCTCAAAAAAAAAAAGAGTTTGAGGTTTCAGTGAATATGGTGACACCACTGCACTCTCTAGCCTAGGTAACAGAGTGACACAGGTTCTCACTCTGTCTCTCTCAGTAGAGTGCCATGGAGTCGGAAGATCACAGCAACCTCAAACGCTTGGGCTCAAGCGATCCCCATGCTTCAACTTCCCGAGTAGCTGGGGCTGAGGTGCCTCCCACAACACCCAACTGTTTTTAGAGATGAGGGTCTTTCTCTGATTCAGGCTGCTCTCAAACTCCTGAGCTCAGGCGATCCACCTGCCTTGGCACTCACAGAGTGCTAGGATTACAGGTGTCCACAGCACCAGGCTAAATTTTTCTTTCTTTTTTTTTTTTTTTGATTGTCACAGAACACTACTTTTGTTTGGGTTTTTTGTTTGTTTTATGAGGTAAAAAGAAATAGATTACTATGTTTGCATTTGTTAGGTAGAATTCCTCTTGTGATTATGTCATGCCCCCAAACGGTGTGCCATATGCCCTAACATTGTACTCATTGTGTAACCTATCTCCCTTGCTCCTTCCTTCTCCCTTCTGCCTTGTTACTCTTCCCCTAACCTTGAATTGATTTGAGTTTTTCTCTTATGAGGGTGTGTATTGGATTTGTCTACCGGCTTCATATTAGTATTCAATGCATTGTTTTCCATTCCTGTGATACTTTACTAAAAAGAATGTGTTTCAACTCCATCCAGGTTAGTAAAAAAGATATAAAAGCTCCATCTTTTTTAATGGCTGAATAGTATTCCATGGTATATGTATACCACAGTTTGTTAATCCATTCCTGGGTTGGTGGGCATTTAGGTTGTTTCCATGTTTTGACATTGTAAATTGAGCTGCAACAATCTATTATTGCAAATGTCTTTGTGATAAAATGCTTTTTTTCTTCTGAGTAGATGTCTAGTAATGAGATTGTGTGATCAGACGGGAAGTCTGATCAGATTTGAGTTCTTTGAGTATTCTCTTTAATTCTTTCTAAAGAGGTTGTATTAATTTGCAATCCCAAGATTATTTCTTTTGAAAAAATTGATATTCTCACCTGAATTATCACTATCATGACAAAGAAGTAAAGTAGATTTCTTTTTTTATATTCCATTTAAAGCAGTATTAACTTCACAGAAAAGTAGTGAACATCCTATAAGCCAGAATCCAGAAGGCCTTTCTGCTGACAAGTTGCAACTATCTCCAGATTGTTACACCAATAAAAGTAAAGAACCAAGAGTGGAAAGGTAAGAAATGTCAAGTTGTTTTATCTAACATCTTTACTTATATTGAACTCTGGTTAATTTTTTTTCACCATATTTCCTCCACTTTTTTTGTACATAAACATTTATCACCTCTCATTGCTGTTGGATACTTCTTTTGTTTAATTGTATATAGGCTTTTTGGACCTATACATTTGCTATAGCATGTAAAATGTGCAATTAGATAGACCTGTCCCTTCTGAAGTTCAGAACAAAATATAGAACAAGGCCAGGCGTAGTAGCTCATTCCTATAATCCTCGCACTCTGGAGGCTGAGGTGGGAGGATCCCTTGAGGTTAGGAGTTCAAGACCACCCTGAGCAAAGCAAGATCCCATTTCTACTAAAACTAGAACACTTTGCCAAGCCTAGTAGCATGCACCTGTAGTCCCAGCTACTCAGGAGGGTAAGGCAGGATGATCAATTGAACCTAGGAACTTGAGGCTGCTATGAGGTAGGTTGAGGCTATAGCACTAACCTGGGTGACATCTCAAAAAATAGAACAAAATATAAAAGATTGAGGAAGAGTGAATGGTGGGATCACACCTATAGTGCATAATACAAGGGTACATGTCGGATCTATTAAATATAGAGTATAAATGTCTTAACACAATAATTAAGTAAATGAGATGAGGTATATATTAACCAGTCTGATGTAAGCGCTCCTAATTCTATATGAGATCAGCACATTGTACCCCATGAATTCATTAATATATACATGATCTATGTGTTTATGATTTAATAAAAAAAAAAAAAGAAAAGAAAGAACTAAAACCTGAAGAAACCTAGAGACTGATGTAGACTTCTAGAAGGCAGCTTTTGCCCTATTAAAATTTTTGTCTTTTAGCTCGGTGCCTGTGGCTTAATGGGCTAAGGCACCAGCCACGTACACCTGAGCTGGCGGGTTCGAATCCAGCCCAGACCCGCCAAACAACAATGACGGCTGCAACCAAAAAATGGCCGGGCGTTGTAGTGGGCACCAGTAGTCCCAGCTACTTGGGAGGCGGAGGCAAGAGACTCTCTTAAGCCCAGGAATTGGAAGTTGCTGTGAGCTGTAATTTCATAGCACTCTGTCCAGGGTGACAGCTTGAGGCTCTGTCTCAGAAAAAAAATAAATAAATAAATAAAATTTTTAGCTTTCTAGAACAAAATGAACTGTTTACCCCAAGAAATGTTCAGCATACTTTTTGTAGTTTTTTCTTTTTTCTTTTTTTGGCTGGGGCCAGGCTTGAACCTACTACCTCCGGTACATGGGACCAGCACCCCACTCCTTGAGCCACAGGCGCCGCCCCCAGAATACTTTTTAAGGATGTGTATTTACTATTGATATAAGCACTTAATTGTATTTATTTATTTAGAGACATAGTCTCTCACTTTGTCACCCTCAGTACAGTGTGGTGGCGTCATAGCTCGCGGCAAGCTCAAAATCTTGGGCTCAAGCAATTCTTCTGCCTCAGCTTCCCAAGTAGCTGGTACTTAAGGTGCCCGCCACAATGCCCAGCTATTTTTAGAGATGGGGTCTTCCTCTTGCTCAGGCTGGTCTGGAACCTGTGAGCTCAGGCAATCCACCCACTTCGGCCTCCCAGAGTGCTAGGATACAGGCATGAGCCACCTCATCTAGCCTAAGCACTTTAGTTTTTTTGTTTGTTTGGTTTTTTTGTTTTTGAGACAGGCTCAAGCTGTCACCCTGGATAGAGTGCCCTATAATCATAGCTCATAGCAACCTCCAACTCAGGCCCAAGAGATCCTCTTGCCTCAGTTTTTTTTTTTTTCTTCTATTTTTAGTAGAGACAGGGTCTCTTTGCTCAAGCTGGTCTCGAACTTGTTAACTCAAGCCTCAGCCTTTCAGAGTGCAAGGATTGCAGTTGTGAGTCACCATGCCAGGCCTAGCACTTTATTTTTTAAAAATATTTTACCTTCTTCTTTTGATCTTTTCTATGAGATTATGAAAATAAAAGGGTAAGTTTGAGACTACATTCATTCCTATTTGATAGTTCAAGAAAGAGAGATTCAGAGCTGTTAGGGTCTTACCCCTTACTACTATAGAAAGGAAAAAGGGAAAGGAATTCAAGTTTAGTGTTTTTTTGGAGAGAGAGTCTCACTTTGTCACCGCTGGTATAGTGCTATGGTATCATAGCTCATACACAGCAACCTCAGATTCTTGGGCTCAGGTGATTCTCTTGCCTCAGCCTCCCATGTGGCTATAACTACAGGCACATACCACAACCCCCTATCTATTTTTAGAGATGGAGTCTCCCTCTAGCTCAGACTGGTCTTGAACTCATGAGGAGTTTAAGTTTCATTTTTTTTTTTCCTTTTTTTTTTTTTCTGAGGCAGAGTCTCACTATGTCTCCCTTAGTAGAATGCTATAGCGTCATAGTTCACAGCAAGCTCAAACTCTTGGGCTTAAGCGATTCTCCTGCCTCAGCCTCCCAAGTAGCTAGGACTACAGGCTCCCACTGCAGTGCCCAGCTATTTTGTTGTAGTTGTTGTTGTTTAACTGGCCTGGGCTGGGTTCAAACCCGCCACCCTCCATGTATGTGGCTGGCGCCGTAACCACTGTGAACGGGTGCCAAGCTAAATTCAAGTTTCTTGAAGCCCTGTTTCATAGATTTTTTTTTTTTTTTTTTTTTGAGACAGAGCCTCAAGCTGTCACCCTGGATAGAGTGCTGTGGCATCACAGCTCACAGCAACCTCCAATTCCTGGGCTCAAGCGAGTCTCCTGCCTCTGCCTCCCAAGTAGCTGGGACTA
>CAUYON010040795.1:0-11609 GCA_963573935.1 Arctocebus calabarensis
GTGTCAGTTGATTTACCCAAAACAAATGAATAGTATATATTTTTTCTTTTTAAGTATTGCATGAAGTTCTGTTCTTTTTTTTTTTTTTTTGAGACAGAGTCTGACTATGTCACCTGTGCCGTGATGTCATAGCTCACAGCAACCTCCAACTCTTGAGCTCAAGTGATTCTCTTGCCTCAGCCTCCCAAGTACCTGCGACTATAGGCGGCTGCCATGATGCCCGGCTATTTTTTGGTTGTAGTTGTTATTGTTGTTTGGCAGGCCCAGGCCAGGCTCGAGCCTGCCAGCCCCAGTGTACATGGCTGACGCCCTACCCACTGAGCTACAATTGCCACCCAGCACTGAATTTCTTTCTTTCTTTTTTTTTTTTTTGTAGAGACAGAGTCTCACTTTATCGCCCTTAGTAGAGTGCATGGGGTCACACATCTCACAGCAACCTCCAATACCTGGGCTTAGGCGATTCTCTTGCCTCAGCCTCCCGAGTAGCTGGGACTACAGGCGCCTGCCACAACGCCCGGCTATTTTTCTGTGTTGCAGTTTGGCTGAGGCTGGGTTTGAACCCGCCACCTTCAGTATATGGGGCCTGCCCCCTACTCGATGAGCCACAGGCGCCTCCCAGCATTGAATTTCTTTAATGTTGATATTGCAATATGACAAAGCAAGCAAATCATCTTTAAAAAAAAATTTTTTTTTTTGAGACAAAGTCTCACTGTGTCACCCTGGGTAGAGTGCTGTGGTGTCATCAGAGTTCACAGCAACCTCAAATTCTTGGACTCAAGTGATCCTCTGGCCTCAGCCTCACAAGTAGCTGGGAGTATAGGTGCTTGCTACCATGCCCAGCTAAAATCATCTTATCTTTTTTTTTTTTGAGACAGAGCCTCAAGCTGTCACCCTGGATAGAGTGCTGTCGCATCACAGCTCACAGCAACCTCCAATTCCTGGGTTCAAGTGAGTTTCCTGCCTTTGCCTACCAAGTAGCTGGGACTACAGGCACCCACCACAACACCTCCTGGCCATTTTTTGGTTGCAGCCGTCATTGTTGTTTGGCGGGCCTGGGCTGGATTCGAACCCACCAGCTCAGGTGTACATGGCTGGTGCCTTAGCTGCTTGAGCCACAGGCACCGAGCCGAAAATCATCTTATCTTTAGTAGAAACAAGATAATATTACAGTTGCCAATACTCATGAAAAAAATCTGTTTTCTTCCTTCAGCATTCTCTTTGTCTTCTTTGATATTATGGGCTGTTAAGCAGACAGAATTAAAAAGTACTGTTGGGCGGTGCCTGTGGCTCAGCGAGTAGGGCGCCAGCCCCATATAACGAAGGTGGCGGGGTGGCGGGTTCAAACCCGGCCTTGGCTGAACTGCAAAACAGAAAAATAGCCAGGTCTTGTGGTGGGTGCCTGTAGTCCCAGCTACTTGGGAGGCTGAGGCAAGAGAATCGCCTAAGCCCAGGAGTTGGAGGTTGCTGTGAGCAGTGTGATACCACAGCAGTCTACCAAGGGCGATAAAGTGGTCTCTACCAAAAACAAAAAAAAAAGTACTGTTGAGCTGTGCAACTATTCACATATTCCACTTCAAACAAAAACACAATGTGCATTGTCAAAAGCTGATAACAGACTGACATACTTGACCCCCAGGAGCTCTCCACAACCAGCCTTATGTGGTAGTGGTACCAGTTAAGTGGGGGAAGTTAGAACTAGATCATTAGTGGTAGCAGGCATGAATTTAACATTAGGCTTACTAATGTTGTAATGGTGCCGGTTAATCTGGGAAGATTATTTCTTTGAAACTAATTTTATTTTTATTTTGTTATATTTTAAACACATTCAGGCTAGGCTTGGGGGGCTCACATCTGTAATCCTAGCACTCTGGGAGGCCTGAGGCAGGAGGATTGCTTGAGGTCAGGAATTTGAGACCAGCCTGAGCTACAAGGAAACCCTATCCCTACTTAAAAAGCAGAAAAGTTAGCCAGGCATTGTGGTGGGCACTTAAAGTCTCAACTATTCAGGAGGCTGAGGCAGAAGGATCTTTAGGGCCCAAGAATTTGAGGTTTCTGTGTGCTAGGCCGATGCCATGGCACTCTTGTGGGCAACAGAGCGAGACTTTGTCTCAAAAATAAATAAATAGGGTGGAGCCTGTGGCTCAAGGAGTAGGGCTCTGGCCCCATATACCGGAGATGGTGGGTTCAAACCCAGCTCCGGCCAAAAACGGAAAAAAAAAAAAAAAATTGATTAATTAAAATGGTCCTTTTTTTTTCTTGAGACAGTCTCAGTTGGGCATTTTGGGGTTGAGTGCCCTGGTGTCACAGCTAACAGCAATCTCAAACTCTTGGGCTCAAGTGATCCTCTTGCCTCAGCCTCCAGAGTAGCTTGGACCACAGGTACCTGCCACAATGACTGGCTAGTTTTTCTACTTTTAGTAGAGATGGGGTCTTGCTTTGCTCAGGTTGGTCTCAAACTTCTGAGCTCAGGTGATCCACTCACTTTGGCCACCCTGAGTTCCAGGAGCACATGTCTGAGTTATCGTACCTGGCCTAAATTTGTTCATTTTAAAAATAAAATAAAAATATTAAAGATGGGCTTGGTGCCTGTAGCTCAGTGGCTTGGGTGCCAGTCACATACACTGGAGCTGGCAGGTTCGAATCCAGCATGCCAAACAACAATGACAACTACAACCCCAAAATAGCCAGGGGCTGTGGTGGGCACCTGTAGTCCCAGCTACTTGGGAGGCTGAGGCAAGAGAATCGCTTAAGCCCAAGAGCTGGAGGTTGCTGTGAGCTGTGACAACACAGCACTCTACTGTGGGTGTGGGTGACAAATTGAGACTATATCCCTACAAAAAAAAAAAAAAAAAAAAGAGTCACAATAGGCAGGGGCCTTTGGAAATGATCTTCCTTCATCCCCAGCAATGGGCAAGCTGACAGGCCAGAACTCAGAGAGGGGAAGGGATTTGCCCAAGGACACACAGCTTGCCAGGGTTATGGCAGAGACTGCTCACTCTCCTCCAGTTTCCTGTCTCCACCCCTACCTCCTTCAGTGATCCAAAGGATAATTCCTGCCTGGAATTACAACATTTTTCAGCATCCCTTCCACATAGGTGTCTTCATGTGACTAATTTTTGGCCTTGCCGGTTGTGTTTGATTTCAGAAGAGTCCTTAAAGGGCAAGGCACATCCTACTCCCCTTTCTTCCTCACACTGCCTGAATGTATATAGAATGGCAGGAGCTTCGCCACCTGCCAAGTGACTGCAAAGTGATCTCGGGAATGAAAACTTTGCCTGGCAGAGTCACAGTATAGAAGGAATCCAGGTTCCTGACACTATGACACCACTTGACCTGAAAGCCCTGGCCATCTCTAAACATCTTGCTTTGCTTGCTTTGAGAGAAAAATAATCTTCCACCCTGTCTAAGCTGCTGTTATTTTGGGTTTTCTGTTATGCCTGTTTCTTTCTGAGTCTAGTGCTTTACTTGCTCTTCCAGAGTTTCTTCTCTCAGGAGCACAACAAGGAGCAGAGGTCTTGGTGCAGAGCAGACTCAACAGCTCCTGGGGGATGCAGGGCCCCAAATAATTTTTGGTATCTTAACCCCTTTTCACAGGAAATCTCGCGAAGAAGCTCAACAACAACAACAACATAACTTAAAATAGAGAAGCTCCAGCTGGAAGGAGGGGGATGGGAGTTTTACCCATTTGGCCTCCCCTTACGGGTCCCACATTCCCTAAGCATCTGCCAGCATCTGCCTGGATTCTCGAAGCACCTTCCTGCTGCCTCCCTTACCCCAGGGTGGCAGGACTCAGGTCCCTGGGTGACAGACAGGTTGATGAGAAGGCTGCAGTGACTCAGCCTGGGAGGCACAGTCATTACCCAGGGGCCAGGGAGCAGGAGGGTGGCTTTGTCACTCTTGGGCATCTTAGGTTCCAAGTACTCAGGGCACAGCAGCACCTTCTCCAATCCCTCCCCATCTCAGAAGGACAAGTGTGAGAAGCAGCAAATCCCACCTTTGTTCTGGAAGCTGCCTGTCAATGCCTGGGAAGCTGGAGTCAAGGTCAAGCCCAGGGGAGCAAAAGGGGCCTGAACCACAGCCCCCTTCCAGGCCCCATTAGTCTTATCCATCAACTCAAAAGACTCAGCACCATTTTCTACCGCTCCTTCTGTGATGCCCAGTGGGCACCCTGCACCCAGCCCTCCCTGGCTCCTCCCCATTGCTCTGTGACTCAGAGATGAGAGATGAGGATGGACCAGGGATTGGCTGATACCTACAATCCCAGCACTTTGGGATGTTGAGGTGGAAAGATTATTTGAGGCCAGGAATTCAAGCCGGGGCAACATAGTGAGACCATATCTCTACAAAACAAAAAATTAACTTGGTGGAGTGGCACACACCTGTAGTCCCAGCTTCTCAGGAGGCTGAGGCAGAAGAATCCCTTGAGCCCAGGAGTTTGAGGTTGTAGTGAACTATGATGATGCCATTGCACTTCAGCCTGAGTGACAGAGTGAGACCCTGTCTCCTCATTTTATTTATTTTTGAGGCAGAGTCTTACTCAGTTGCTTTGGTGATGAGTGCCATGGTGTCATAGCTCATAGCAACCTCAAACTCTTGGGCTCAAGCAATCCTCTTGTCTCAGCCTCCCACATAGCTGGGACTACAGGGATCTGCCACAACATCCAGCTAGTTTTTCTATTTTTTTTTTTTTTTTTTGGTAGAGACAGAGTCTCACTTTATCGCCCTCAGTAGAGTGCTGTGGCCTCACACAGCTCACAGCAGCCTCCAGCTCCTGGGCTTAAGCGATTCTCTTGCCTCAGCCTCCCAAGTAGCTGGGACTACAGGTGCTCGCCACAACACTCAGCTATTTTTCTGTTTTGCAGTTTGGTTGAGGCAGGGCTTGAACCCGCCACCTTCGGTACATGGGGGCGGTGCTCTACTCGATGAGCCACAGGCGCCGCCCTAGTTTTTCTATTTTTACCAGAGATGGGGTCTCACTTTCTTTGCTCACTTCTGAGCTCAGGCGATCTACCCACCTTGCCTCCCAGAATGCTAGGATTATAGGTATGAGCCATAGTGCCTGGGTGACTCTGTCTCTTTAAAAAAATAAAAGAGAGAGAGAGAGATAAAAAAGTAGGCCAGGGGTTGGCGTCCATATTGCCAACCTAGGGGGCCCAGGAGGCAGCCACAGGCTAGCTGACTGTGTTCCAGGAAACTCATTCTTTTGTTTAAACAAGACATCTGGAAGTATGTCGAAAAAGGATCATGCTTTCTCTCCAGGTGGCACATAGAATATAGGCCTCTCTACTCTTTCCACCTGCTGCTAGGGCAAAATAACCTTGGTTTATTGAAAATCCATGTGAGTGTTATGCTTTATGCCTCTCACATAACAAAGTTTGTGTAACACCAAAGTTAGGTTTTAAGCATTTGCTCAGTTACCCAGCTTCCACCTTAAATGTCTGGTAAGCCTGTTGCTCTGACCACTGTTCAGAGTCTGTTCTGAGCTCCTCGTCACCCCTAGCATGGAGCTGCTGTCACCAGGTATACTCAAGTTCCTAGTTGAGAAGCTAAGTTTTAGGGACAGCATGACTTTTGCTATCAGAATGGCTGAATATCCAGTTGTGGCTCCGATGTCTCCAGCTGGGGTGCTCTGGGCATGTCATGTGGCCTCTTTGAATCCCTGTTTCCTCTCTGCTTTCACTTCCCAGTGAAGCCAACCTGGGTATGAGGATTTAGGGAGGCTACGTTGTTTTTTATTTTTGCAGTTTTTGGCTGGGGCTGGGTTTGTTTGTTTTTTTGTAGAGACAGAGTCTCACTTTATCGCCCTCGGTGGAGTGCTGTAGCGTCACAAAGCTCACAGCAACCTCCAACTCCTGGTTTAGGCGATTCTCTTGCCTCAGCCTCCCAAGTAGCTGGGACTACAGGTACCCGCCACAACGCCCGGCTATTTTTCTGTTTTTGCAGCTTGGCTGAGGCTGGGTTTGAACTCGCCACCTATGGTATATGGGGCTGGCACTCTACTCGATGAGCCACAGGTGCCGCCCCACATTGGTGTTTTCTTACCTGGCAGGGTGGGCCCTCAACAACTAAAAAGTATCCATCACAGGGCTTCACTCTGGATAGAGAGCCAGGGTCCCTCAGCAGCTGGCTTGGGCAGGCTTCGGAAGCTGGAGACACAGAGCTACTGAGGCCAGCATGAGTAGTGCCATCCTCTGCCCAACACTGCTGGGAAAAGGAGGTCTTGGGAGGGTTTGCCACCCCACCAGGGCCTTCTGTCTAGGGGTACCAAGAGGAGCAGATCCAGATGACTCATGCAACATTTAAGTACCTTCTGTTGCCCTGACTTCCATCAGTCCCTGGGCCTTGGGACTGATCCAGCAGGAGAGCCAGCCTGGCTACCTGGATCCCACGGGAGTGTTCCCACCAGTGACTGTGATGTCTCCTTGTAGGTGAATTAACTGCCCCAATTTCACCTTTTAGTCTCAGGGCCTGGCTGGGTCAGGCCATCCTGACTAGGTACCTTTACCCTGACTAGTTCCACAGTGAGCCCACCCAGGCAACAAATGCTTCTGGTCATGCAGTGCAGGGGCTGGATTGATTGCTTTGTGGATTCCTGTGAAAGATGAGTTCCAGGGTGACTAGAGGAACCTTTTTAAAGAAAACGTGGTAAAATCCACATAACATAATATGTACCATTCTAACCATTCAAATGTGTGGTTTGGTATTCCCAAACTAAAGCTCCATATTCATTAAACAATACCACTCCATTCCTCTTCCCCTCAACCCCTGGCAACCACCATTCTACTTCCTGTATCTATGAATTTGACTATTCTAGACAACAAATATAAGTGGAACCATATAGTATTCGTCTTTTGGGGGCTAGCTTAGTTCACTGTGCATAAAGTCCTCAAGGTGTATCCAAGTTGTGTGTCAGAATTTCTTTTTCCTTTTCTTTTCTTTCTCTTTCTTTCTTTCTGTTTTTGGAGCCAAGTTCTCACTGTCACTCTATTAGAGTGCAGTGGTGTGGTAATAGCTCACTGCAACCTCATACTCCTGGGCTCAAGTGATCCTCTTGCCTCAGCCTCCTGAGTAGCTAGGACTTCAGGCTTGGACCACCATGTCTGGAAATTTTTTTTAAGGGAAGGGGTCTTGCTATGTTGTCAGTCTGGTCATAATTCCTGTCCTCAAGTGATACTTCTGCCTCTCCCTCCTGGAGTGTTGATATACAAGTGTGAGCCACTGCACTGGTCCAGAATTTCCTTCCTTTTATAGCATGAATGATATTCCATTGTATGTATTTAACACATTTGTTTATCCAGTCGCCTGTCCATGGACACGTGGGTTGCTTCCACCTTTTGGCTATTGCGTATATGCTGCTATATGCATGGGTATACAGATGGAAGAACACTGTTTTGGTGGCAGTGAATTGTTTAACACAACACGCTCTAATTAAATTAGAGCAAATGTAAGGAGTACATCAAACGTCCCATCTATGAATGGTTAAGGTGAGGCTGAAGTGACATGGCTGAATTAAGGACAAACATTTAAGGTTGCTGATGGGCAGAGTGAAAGTGGCCTGGAGGCGGTGGGAATGACTTTGATGTGAGAAAGCTGAACTGGGTTAAGTGAAGGCTGAGGCCTGGACTCTGGCCCCGTCTCTCCCTCTCCAGGGTTCTTTGTCTCCGACCTCTTCGTCCTCCTTCCCACCCCCAGCTTGCTCGTCTGAGTGTAGCCAGAGTACAGGTAGAAGATCCCATCACCACCCTCAGGGACAGCAGGTCCCAGGGAGGTATCTGATTTGCTCTCTTCTCACACTGTCCTCCCTGATAGGTCAATGGCTAGCCTATGGATGGGCTGCCCTCGTCAGGTGTCCTTGCCCAGCCCAATTGGTGGTGGGGCGAGCTGGGCCACCTGAGGTCTCTGTTTGGGCTGTAGCTTAGGGTTTAAGTTGGGGCCTAGACATCGCAGGGCTGGCCATGCCAACTGGCAGTCTGATGGGGGCCTAGGCAGGCGAGGGGATGACTGAGGAAGGCTGACCGCCCCCACAGTCCTCCCCTGGGCGGAGATTCCCCAGCACCCAGCAGGCACCCCTTCTGACGTGGAGGGCTCAGCCCTCCCGGAGGCCGCTCTTCTCTCCTGTGCCGCCAGTGGGCGCCCTCTCATAATGAGGACTCAGCCTCTGAGATTTTTCTAGCTTGGCCACAAGTCCTGGGGAATCCTGTTTGCCCTCTAGGACCCTCTGCGCTGGCTATTCAGCGAGCACAAGGTCGGTGGGGACCCCAGTCCTTGTTTGAGTTTTATTTTCAATCTTTTTCTGCCAGGCCCCTGCCCTTATGGTTCCAGACTCAAGTCAGTGGCTCTGTGCCCCACCAGCCCAGAGTCAGGGAGGAGGGGGGCTGCTCCCAGTTGTTTGCAGGGCTGACACATCCCCTCCTTGCTTTTCCTGGCAAATCTTTCCTCCCTACGGCTCCGCCAAGGGGCCAGCCCCCACCGCAGTGAGAAGCGTCCCTAATTGCGCTGCACTAATTGTCGGCTTCACCCGTGCAGCAGGGCCGGGCCTCCCCTGGGCTTGGAGCTTGTTATTGGAAGTTAGCTGATTTCCCCAGTTTGAGAGAATTCAGGCTTGGGGGTTGAACTGCTTGTGATTTGAAGCACTTACCATCCAAAACAGGTCTCATACCCTCATGAGTTTTCTCTAAACAACTCAGAAAGCACCACATCATCCAGCCTCTTCTCCACCTGGGTAGAAAACAAAGTAGCACCCGAGGGCTGGAAAATCTACACTGCCCCAAGGGTTTGGATGCTGAAAGGGGAAGGCTCAGGTTGCCCGTAGCATTAGCCCAGTCTCTCAGCAGAGCCCCTCTGAAGGCTTTGAACTCTTTCTTTTTTTCTTTTGAAGAGTTGTTTGTTTGTTTTTGTTTTTTTAGTTTTGGCCGGGGCCAGGCTTGAACCCGCCACCCCCAGGATATGGGGCCAGCACCCCACTCCTTGAGCCACAGGCGCCACCCTCTTTTGAAGAGTTTTATTTATTTATTTTTGTAGACGCAGAGGCTCACTTTATCGCCCTCAGTAGAGTGCCATGGCGTCACACAGCTCACAGCAACCTCCAACTCCTGGGCTTAGGCGATTCTCTTGCCTTAGTCTCCCGAGTAGCTGGGAGTACTCAAGTCCTTTCTTTTATTCTTATTATTTTTATTTTGAAGTTTTGGCCGGGGCCAGCTTGAACCCGCCACCCCTGGTATATGGGGCCGGTGCCCTTTTACTCCTTGAGCCATAGGCCCGGCTATTTTTTTTTTTTTTTTTTTGCAGTTTTTGGCCAGGACTGAGTTTGAACCCACCACCTCAGGTGTATGGGGCTGGCACCCTACTCCTTTGAGCCACAGATACTGTCCCCCGGCCATTTTTTTGTTGCGGTTTGGCTAGGCAGGGTTTGAACCCTCCACCCTTGGTATATGGGGCCGGTGTCCTACTCCCTGAGCCACAGGCGCTGCCCTTGAAGAGTTTTATTGAGGTGTGATTTATATGCCATAAAATTCCCCAGTTGTTTACAGGTGAAACTTACTAAATGCAGAATATAAATGTCTGAACACAATAACTAAGAAAATGCCACGAATGCTATGTTAATCAGTTTGATGAAAATATTTCAAATTGTATATAAAACCAGAAAATTGTACCCCATGATTGCATTAATGTACACAGCTATGATTTAATAAAAAAAAAAAAAGAAAAAAGAAAAGAAGAGGAAAAAAATCAATGTAACTTTCTCTTCTAAAAACAAAAAATTCCCCAATTGTGAAGATAGATCTTGATTTTTTAGTAAGTTTATAAGTTGTGCATCTATCACCACAATCCAATTTTAGAAAATTTCCATTACATCAAGCCTGTATGCAATCAATCCCTGCCCCTACCGGTAGCCCCAGGCAGATACTGATCTGCTTTCTGTATCTACAGACTTACCCTTTCTGTATATTTCTTTCTTTCTTTCTTTTTTTTTTTTTTGAGACAGAGTCTCACTGTGTTGCCCTGGGTGGAGTGCTATTGTGTCACAGCTCACAGCAACCTCCATCTCTTGGGCTTAAGTGATTCTCTTGCCTCAGCCTCCCAAGTAGCTGGAACTACAGGAACCCACTACAATGCCTGACTATTTTTTGGTTGTAGGTGTCATTGTTGCTTGGCAGGCCCAGGTTGGATTTGAACCTCCAGTGTATATGGCTGGCGCCCTAGCCTCTTGAGCTACAAGCGCGGAGCCCTTTTCTGTATATTTCATGGAAATAGAATCCTTTGTCATATTGGTAGGTTTTTTTTTTGCAGTTTTTGGCTGGGGCTGGGTTTGAACCCATCACCTCCAGCATATGGGACTGGTGCCCTACTCACTGAGCCACAGGTGCCGCCTTATTGGTGGGTTTTTTTTAATTTTCTTTTTTGGACAACGTCTACCTCTATTGCCCAGGCTAGAGTGCAGCGGTGTTATCATAACTCATGGTAACCTCAAACTTCTGGCTTCAAGTGATGTGATCTTCCTGCCTCAGCCTCCCAAGTAGCTTGTGGAACAACAGGCTGTGCACCACACCCAGCTAATTTTTTATCATTTTTTTCTGGAAACAAAGTCTCATTACGTGCTCAGGTTGGTCTCCAACTCCTGACTGTACACTCAATTGGCCAAAGTACTAAGATTTACAGGCATAAGCCACAGCACCCAGCCAGCATAATGTTTTTGAGATTCATCCAGTTTGTGGTATGCATCAGTAGTTTGTCCCTTTCGTTGTTGAATAATTTTCCATTGTGTGGATATGCCACACTTTATTCTATTCACCAGTTAATGGATATGTAGCTATATTTCCATTTTTGAGGTATAGTGAATAATGCTCACGGATGTTCATGTACAAATCTTTGTGTAGAGAATATTTTCATTTCTTTTGTGTAGATACCCATTTCAGGAATTGCTGAGTCATATGGTTAGTTTAAGAAACTGCCAAACTACTTCCCAAAGTCCCATTGTTTCACATTCCCACTGGCAATGTTTGAGCGTTCCAGTTGCTCCCCATCCTCCTCAACAGTTGGTTCAGTTTTTTGTTTGTTTGATTTTTGAGACAGAGTCTCATTCTGTCACTCTGAGTAGAGTGCCATGGCATCATGGCATAGTAACCTCAAACTCAGGCTCAAGGAATCCTTGCCTCAACCTCTCAGATAGATGGGACTGTAGGCACATGCCACCATGCCCAGCTAATTTTTCTATTTTTAGTAAAGGTGAGATCTTGCTCTTGCTCGGGCTGGTCTCCCACCTTGGCCTCTCAGAGTGCTAGGATTATAGGCATGAGCCACCACACTTGGACTGGTGTGTTCAATTTTTTGTTAAATGTTAGACATTCTGGCTTGGTGCCTGTGGCTCAACGCACTATGGTGCCAGCCACGTACACCTGAGCTGGCGGGTTCGAATCCAGCCCACGCCCACCAAACAACAATGACGACTGCAACCAAAAAATGGCCAGGCATTGTGGCAGGCGCCTGTAGTCCCAGCTACTTGGGAGGCAGAGGCAAGAGACTCGCTTGAGCCCAGGAATTGGAGGTTGCTGTGAGCTGTGATGCCACAGCACTCTATCCAGGGTGACAGCTTGAGGCTCTGTCTCAAA
>CAUYON010040798.1:0-10138 GCA_963573935.1 Arctocebus calabarensis
GGTTTGACCCCACACTGTACTTTATATAAAGTAAAAAGGTTTGGACCTCTACGATAAGTTCCTAGTGATGCATTTACAATGTTACTTAAACATGATCCTTTTTGTCAACTAGACATTGAGAAGAAAGATCTCGTTTTTTTAATTTTTTTGTAGAGACAGAGTCTCACTTTATCGCCCTGGGTAGAGTCTCGTGGTGTCACACTGCTCACAGCAACCTCCAGCTCTTGGGCTTAAGCGATTCTCTTGCCTCAGCCTCCCTAGTAGCTGGGACTACAGGCGCCCGCCACAGCACCTGGCTATTTTTTTGTTTTTGCAGTTCGGCCGAGGCCGGGCTTGAACCTGCCACCTTCGGTATATGGGGCTGGCGCTCTGCTCGCTGAGCCACAGGAGCCGCCCTCATAATGTGCTTTTAAAAAATAAATGTTGCACTCAGCGCCTGTGGCTTAGCGGGCTAAGGTACCAGCCACGTACACCTGAGCTGGAGGGTTCAAATCCAGCCCAGGCCCGCCAAACAACGACAACTGTAACCAAAAAATGGCTGGGCGTTATGGCGGGTGCCTGTAGTCCCAGCTACTTGGGAGGCAGAGGCAAGAGAGTTGCTTGAGCCCAGGAATTGGAGGTTGCTGTGAGCTGTGGTGCCATGGCACTCTATCCAGGGTGACAGCTTGAGGCTCTGTCTCAAAAATAAAAATAAACGTTACATTGAAACAGTTCGCACACTTTTTGTGTGTGGTTAACCTGTTTAAAAAGTTGATGGCAAACTTGCATTTAGTTGTAGTTTGAAAATCTTTGTTTAAACTACATATGTGTGCATTTTTAAAACGGAATCAAGCACAAGTGTTAGAGGCAGTGGTCTGGTGGTTCTTGTTAGTGAAATGGTTCTTGTTAGTGAAAAATACTCTCAACTTTTTCAGTCATGCAACTCCTATAAGAAAGAATATAAGAAGACACTCCAGGCTCGGCGCCTGTGGCTCAATGGGCTAAGGCGCCAGCCACGTACACCTGAACTCACAGGTTCAAATCCAGCCTGGACCCACCAAACAACAATGGTGGCTGCATCCAAAAAATGGCCGGGCGTTGTGGCGGGCGCCTGTAGTCCCAGCTACTTGGGAGGCGGAGGCAAGAGACTCGCTTGAGCCCAAGAATTGGAGGTTGCTGTGAGCTGTGATGCCACGACCCTCTATCCAGGGTGACAGCTGGAGGCTCTGTCTCAAAAAAATAAAAAATAAAAAAAGAAGACACTCCAAAATGTGGTTATTTATAAATGACAGATGTACTATTGTAGTACATCTACAGAATCTGTAGAATTATGTACATTCTAAAACATACACAGAGGACAAAGGAAAAAAGTTTAAAGTTCTAAATTTCTTCCTGTACCTCCAGGAATAAACGGGGTTTCAGCCGATACATATGCAGATTTCATTTTGGGAAAACCACTAGCTAAAACATAGTATTGGCATTTTACTCAAAAACACACTACATTACATTATTACATTACATTTATTCATATGTGTTCACTAATATTTAGTATTCTGACCACTTGCAAGTTTATTTGATTTGAACCATGTTTTGTAGAGTTTTAAAATTTAGCTCTTCACAGCTTGGCGCCTATAGCACAGTGGTTATGGCACCAGACACGTACACCAAGGGTGGCAGGTTTGAACTCAACCCTGGCCAACTAAACAACTGCAACAAAAAAATAGCCGGGCATGGTGGTGGGCACCTGTAGTCCCAGCTACTTGGGAGGCTGAAGCAAGAGAATTGCTTAAGCCCAAGAGTTGGAGGTTGCTGTGAGCTGTGATGCTACAGCACTCTACCCAGGGCAATAGAGTGAGACTCTGTCACAAAAAATATATGTAAATAAATATAATTTAGCTCTTCATTCAGCAAAAATTATATTTAGATCAGTAAGAACAATAGTTGATGTATTTTAACATTTGGTTTTCAAACTGTATAGTGATTGGATCCCATATAGATAAATTTAGAACATGCTTTTTCACAATGTTCCCTAGAATAACATTTTCTTGTTATATTATTTAACAGTGTGATTGATGGTTCACTTTACTATATACCTTCACCCACCAGAACAAGAATAATAATATTTGAGACACTAATTTTTTTGGTAAGTCATTGGAGATAAAAGTTAATCTCTTTTAGTTTAGGTTATTTAGTGAAATTAATCATTTAGGTAAACTGATTAACCATAGCACTAATTATCACTATTTCTGTTTTCTCTTGACTGACATATTTTGGGTTGTTTAAAAACAGATTTTTAGACAGCACCTGTGTGTCAGTAAGTGGGGTGCTGGTCCCATATACCGAGGGTGGCGGGCTCAAACTCAGCCCTGGCCAAACTGCAACAAAAAATAGCCGGGCATTGTGGTGGGTGCCTCTAGTCCCAGCTACTCAGGAGGCTGAGGCAAGAAAATCGCCTAAGCCTAAAAGCTGGAGGTTGCTGTAAGCTGTGAAGGTATAGCACTCTACTAAGGGCAACAGAGTGAGACTGTCTCTTAAAAAAAAAAATAAATAAAATAAATAACAATAGATTTTAATTGAAAAGGAAATGATTATTTGGCAAGCATTAATACAAATCAGTTACCAATGTATATTAGTTTTCTTACTGTAAAAACAAATGACCATTAGCATAGTTCTTTAAAAACACTACAGGCCAGGCCTGGTGGCTCTTATCTGTAATCCTAGCACTCTAGGTGACCAAGGCAGGTGGATTGCCTGAGCTCATGCATTCAAGACCAGCCTGAGCAAGAGCAAGACCCGTCTCTAGAAATAGCTGGGCATTGTGGCAGGCGCTGTAGTCCCAGCTACTTGGGAGGCTGAGGCAAGAGAATTGCTTGAGCCTAAGAGTTTGAGGTTGCTGTGAACTGTGATGACACAGCACTGTACCAAGGGTCACCAAGTGAGGCTCTTGTCTCAAGAAATAAAACAAGGGCGGCTCCTGTGGCTCAGCGAGTAGGGCGCCGGCCCCATATACCGAAGGTGGCGGGTTCAAGCCCTGCCTCGGCCGAACTGCACAACAAAAAAATAGCCGGGCGCTGTGGTGGGCGCCTGTAGTCCCAGCTACTCGGGAGGCTGAGGCAAGAGAATCGCTTAAGCCCAAGAGCTGGAGGTTGCTGTGAGCAGTGTGACGCCACGGCACTCTACCCAGGGAGATAAAGTGAGACTCTGTCTCTACAAAAAAGAAAAAAAAAAGAAATAAAACAACAAAAAAATTGAAAACCCAAATTGATGTGTGCTTCTGGAGGTCCAAAATGGGTCTCACTGGGCTAAAATAAAGGTTTCAGCAGAGCTGTGTTTCCTCTGGGGGCTGAGGAGCAGGATTCATTTCCTTGCCTGTTTAGCATCTAGAGCAATGTTTTTCAACCTTTTAAATTTCATGGCACACTTGAACCTAAACTTCCACAGCACACTTAAATTATGTTGATCAAAAAAAAAAAAAAAGAGGCTCAGCGCCTGTGGTTCAATGAGCTAAGGTGCCAGCCACGTACACCTGAGCTGGCAGGTTTGAATCCAGCCAGGGCCCGCCAAACAAAAATGACGGCTGTAGCCAAAAAATGGCCGGGCGTTGTGGCAAGCGCCTGTAGTCCCAGCTACTTGGGAGGCAGAGGCAGGAGACTCACTTGAACCCAGGAATCGGAGGTTGCTATGAGTTGTGATGCCATAGCACTCTATCCAGGATGACAGCTTGAGGCTCTGTCTCAAAAAAAAAAAGAAAGAAAGAAAAGTAAAGGCCGGGCTCGGGCCTATAATCCTGAATCTCTTGAGCTCAGGAGTTGAAGACCAGCTCCAGCAAAGAGAAAAATAGAAAAACTAGCAGAGTATGACATAGTATACTCTGAGTATGGAACATTATGTGCAGTTAGTTGCTGTGTCTCAAAAACTACATACTGAGCTGAAAAACATATTATCAAAGGGCAAAGATAAACAAGCTTAAAAGTTTTAAGGTTTAGCACTTCCAGAGCCATAGTCTTCTACATTTTCCTCTTGATCTGATTAGCTTTAATTAAGAGACTCAGAAATATTCTTTGAATACTCCCAAGATAATCATAGGATTTTCTGATCCCAGATGGGATAAATGGCGATGTATTCAGAGAAGTCATCAGTGGTTATCTTGTGTGGTGGATAAGAAAGGCCTCAACTTTTTGGCAGTACTCTCCTTGAGTATCTTAGACAGAGAGAGTGCATGTTTACATTTGTATACTGGGCCATCTTTAGGCCAATAGTTAGCTGCAACTATTGCTAACAATAACAGTAAATCTGCATCTGTTGGTGAGTCACAAAGAAGGTGGGGGCGAGGAGAAAAGGAACAACTGAGAACTAATCAGGTTCTCATCCTTGCCTCTTCCCTCTTCTACAGGAGCACTCAAGACAATGGATCTAAGTACTCTTAGGCCAAAAGAGCTTTACCGTTTTCATCTTGCTAAGTATTAGAAGCACCTGCAGTAATACCACATTGATTAGTTCTGACTTGATCTGAGTTATGGAGTGTAAGTCTCATTATTTGGAGAGGCTTCATACTATCTCCTGCCCCATTGCACTCCAGCCCATTTGGAAAGTCCTGAGTTTTCCTTTCCTAACAACTGATCCTGTCCACTGAGTTTTCCTCGGGTCTCTTCTCTTCTGGCAGAGGACATAAGTAGTGCTGAAACTCTAGTATACATTAGAGCAGTGGTTATCAACCTTCCTAATACCGTGACCCTTTAATACAGTTACTCATGTTGTGGTGACCCCCAACCATAAAATTATTTTCGTTGCTACTTCATGCGGAACTATATTAAAGGGTTGTGGCATTAGGAAGGTTGAGACCGCTGCATTAGAGTCAACTGGACTCTAATTTGTTAAACTACAGATTGCTGGGAGAGTTTCTGATTTTGTAGGTCTGGAGGGGGAGCCACAATTTTGCATTTTCAGTCAGTTCCCAGGTAATGCTGTGGGTCTAGAAATGCAGTTAGGGTTTCGATTTCTCATGGTTGACAAATCCATAGATCCCCGTGTAGATAAAGGGAATCCATTTAGAGAACATCTTTTTACATTGATAGTATGGGTAGGCAACAATGTGTCCCATCTGGGCAGTACCTGTGGCTCAAAGGAGTAGGGTGCTAACCCCATATACCGGAGGTGGTGGATTCAAACCCGGCCTCGGCTGAACTGCAAAACAGAAAAATAGCCAGGCGTTGTGGCAGGCGCCTGTAGTCCCAGCTACTCAGGAGGCTGAGGCAAGAGAATCGCCTAAGCCCAGGAGTTAGAGGTTGCTGTGAGCTGTGTGATGCCACGGCACTCTACTGAGGGTGAAAAAGTGAGACTCTGTCTCTACAAAAAAAAAAAAAACAACAACAATGTGTCCCATTGATTACATCTTTCTCAGGATATTATCGGCTTTACTCTTCAGCTGGGGCTGAGCACATGAATTATCAAACTAAGGTCATCTTAACTTCTGAGGAACAGACCTGCTCCTGTAAAAAAGAGCTGCTATAGAAATACTCCCTCGTGTGAGTTGTAAATAGCTGCAACTATTGCTAACAATAACAGTAAATCTGCATCTGTTGGTGAGTCAAAAAGAAGGTGGAGGTGAGGAGAAAAGGAACAACTGAAACTTTAGCCAGGGCATATACACAGCTCAACTCAAAACATTTCTTTTTTTTTAGAGACAGTCTTTGTCACCCTTGGTAGAGTGCTGTGGCCTCACAGCTCACAGCAAGTTCCAGCTCTTGGGCTTAGGCAATTGTCTTGCCTCTGCCTCCCAAGTAGCTGGAACTACAGGTGCCTGCCACAATGGCCTGGCTATTTTTTGTTATTTTGTTGCAGTTTGGCCGGGGCCAGGTTCAAACCTGCCACCCTCGGTATATGGGGCCGGTGCCCTACTCACTAAGCCACAGGTGCCACCCTCAAAACATTTCTTTCTTTTTTTTTTTTTTTAATCTGAGTCAGAGCTTCAAGCTGTCACCCTGGATAGAGTGCTGTGGCATCACAGCTCACAGCAACCTCCAATTCCTGGGCTCAAGCGAGTCTCCTGTCTCTGCCTCCCAAGTAGCTGGGACTACAGGCACCCGCCACAATGCCTGGCCATTTTTTGGTTGCAGCCGCCATTGTTGTTTGGCAGGCCCGGGCTGGATTCAAACCCTCGAGCTCAGGTGTACGTGGCTAGGCCTTAGCCCGTTGAGCCACAGGCGCCAAGCCAAAACATTTCTTAACCTTTTTTTGTTTTTGATACAGAATCTTACTCTGTTGCCTTCGCCCTGGGTAGAGTGTGGTGATGTCACAGCTCATACTCTTATGCTTAAGTGAGTCTTTTGCCTCAGCCTCCTAAGTAGCTGGAACGACAGGCACCCGCCACAACGCATGGCTTTTTTTTGTTGTTGCAGTTGTCATTGTTATTTTAGCTGGCTTGGGCTAGGTTCAAACGTGCCAGCCTTGGTATATGTGGCTGGTGCCCTACCTACTAAGCTACAGGCACTGCTGTAGGAGCTACAATAGGAGCTTTTTTTTTGCAGTTTTTTTGGCCGGGGCTGGGTTTGAATCCCCCACCTCCGGCATATGGGGCTGGTGCCCTACACCTTTGAGCCACAGGTGCCGCCCAATAGGAACTTTTTTGAGACAGTCTCAAGCTGTTGCCCTGGGTAGGGTGCTGGGGTGTCACAACACCTCCAACTCTTGGGCTCAAGTGATTCTCTTGCTTCAGTTTTTCTATTTCTATTTTTAGTAGAAATGGGGTCTCAGTCTTATAGGCTGATTTTGAACCTGTGAGCTCAAGCAATCTATCCGCCTCTGCCTCTCAGAGTGCTAGGATTACAGGCGTGCGCCACTGCGCCCAGCCTACATAAGTAGTTTTTTCTTGCATACTTAATAAATGTATGTAATTAAAAGAAGGATTTCCTGGCATTTATTGAAAGCTGCAGTGTATGACAAAATACCATGGTCTCTACCCTGGTTCCTGCTAGGTGGGAAACAAGTATACTCCTCACTCTGGGGCAGTCTTAAAGAGTAAAGTTGAGAGATTAGCTTCTGTTTTAGCTACCAGCCCTGTCACAATCTGTAGGGGATAATCTGAGCCTGGGGGTCAGGGAACTGCAATATCATTGTCTTTAGTGGGGAAGATGAGTAAATTTCTATACCACAGGCTGTGTTCTATCAAGTATTTTGGTTGTGTCCTATAACTTCATAGCCACCTGAGAATAACTAGCATTCTTTTTTTATTTTTATTTTTTTTAGTAACTAGCATTCTAAAAGAACTTTCAATCAAGTATTCAGCAATAATGAGAAACTCCCTAATGATTTTTCTGAATATTTTATCATACATTCAACCATATTGCAAAGTTAAAATTTTTTTAGTATACATCATTTAGCAAGCTTCTACTAACATTTTACTGTGCTCATTTTATCACTTAACTAATAGTCTATCCATCAATAATTTTTGATGCATTTTGAGTAAATTGCTGGCGTTTGTACCCGAGCAAATTCCTAAACATACAGATCATCAGGTACAGTATGTTTTCATTTTTGTAAAGTTTACTTAGAACAAAGTACACAAATGTTAATTGTACATTAGCTAAGTTTATACAAATGTGTACGTGAAACCCAAACTGTCAGCAAGTTCCTTTCTGCCCTTCCTAGTCAACCTCTGCCCACCCTCCCAGATACAACCACTGTTCTTTTTTTCCCACTATGTATTTGTCTTTCCTAGAACTTAGCATAAAGGAAATCTCATAATTATGAATTCCCCCTCATAATTTACAAAAGAAATTCCTAACAAAAAGTGTCTCGAAAATAGGACTAAAAATAGTGATGAAGGCAACATCAGAGATCAGCCTCTGATTTGTTGAACAGATACTTATTATGAGAACTTCTAGTCTGTGAATGCAAAGATTTATAAGATAGCCCCTGCCCTCACAGAGATCAATTTGTCCTGGAGGATACAGCATAAACATAAAGGAGAAAGAGCTGGGCAGGAGACAGTCATCACAGTCCACAGAATGTCTAACCCAGTTTGGGAGGCAGTGGGGGAATCCAGGTACATTTAAATTTTTACTTTGGAAGTTGTCTCAGGCAGCCAATGTTATATATCTTCTATAAGTCAAGAACCCCATAACTCAAAATAATTTGTCCTAAAAAGGCAGTTTTATGACACTTAAGCAGATACAAGTCCAATTTGCTAAATAAAATGAGGAAGAAAGTGTAAAATGGAAATTATTAAGGATTCTGTTTTCCTCTATTTTGAGTTGATATAAACTCTATAGTTTGTATAGTTCAAACATCCTTTTCTGTTGTTGGACAATAAGTGGCAGAAGCTTTCAAGAGCTCCAAATAGTAGCAGCAAAACTTTAATCTTCTTGGATTTCACCTTGGTTTTCTCAAGGCATAGCAAACCTTTTGTTTCTCCAAATTCAGGCCCTTACCTCCTAATTTCTATTCTTTATCTCCATATTTTACATACAAATTACAAATGAGAGGTACTCAATTTCCCTATATGCCCACTTTTCCCTACTTTTGGTCCTCAAAACCCTATTGCTATTAAAGTGGAGAGCCCCAGAAAACCTGGAAGTTTTGATTAGTCACTTTTTCCCCAGAAAGGGCCAGGAAAATTCTGAAGTTCCTTTTGCTCAAGGGAAAGGAGAAATCTCATTCTGTCTCACTTTGTCGCCCGTGGTAGAGTGCCATGGCGTCACAGCTCACAGCAACCTCAAAGCCTTGAGCTCAAGCAATTCTCTTGCCTCAGCCTCATGAGTAGCTGGGACTACAGGCACCCTCCACGACACAGTGCTATATTTAGAGACAGGGTCTTGCTCTTTGCTCAGGCAGGTCTCAAACCTGTGAGTTCAGGCAATTCACCCGCTTTGGCCTCCCAGAGTGCTAAGATTACAGGCGCGAGCCTCCACACCTGGCCCAAGAAAGCTACTTATTATAAACCACCTATTATTAGAGGTATGATGACCCTTGCAAGAAAAAGTTTGTTTTTCCTAGCATTGTCTAAAACAAATAGGTAGCATCTCCATGTAACCAGATGCATATTTTTGTTAGTGTACTCTACATCAGAAGCAAGTAACTGCTTAACAGAGTAGCTGAACTGGGTTTGTTTCAGTACTGTCCTTGATGAAAGGTAAAGCAGGTATAGAGGTGGTTTACTCTGTAACAATTAAAATGAGTCACTGCCTTCATGGTGCTAACAGTAACAAATCAATAATGACTATTTTAAAGAATACTTCCTGTCCTCCTCAGTCAACTTCATTCAATTGAGTTCCACAATTCAGAAACACTGCCAAGGATAAGAAAAATGGAGTGCCTCTACATTCTCATTCTGACTCGTGCACACATTTTACATCCACTTGCCTCAACATTTCTCAGAGCCCAGGAAAACTGACAGCATTTGGAAGTTAAAGGAGAAAAAAGAACACTTTCATCAATCATCTAACTCATACTGTAGACCAATGTCTCCTTCTAAAATTCATTATGTTGAAGCCCTAACCCCCAATGTTATTTGGAGGTGGGTCCTTTGGGAGGTAATAAATAGGTTTAGATGAGGTCATAAAGCTGGGCCCCCCATAATGGGATTAGTGACCTTACAAAGAAGGGAAAGAGACTAGAGCTCTTTCTACCTTGTGAGGATACAGCAAGAAGGCTCTGCAAACCAGGAAGTGGGTCCTCACCAGGAACCATATGTTGGCTCCTTGGTATTAGACTTTCCACTCTTTGAGACTATGAGAAAAAATGTTGCTCAAGCTATCCAGTCTGTGGTATTTTGTTATGGCAGCCTGAGCTAAGACAGTTCAGTAAAATTGAACTTAAGATCAACGTAAAATGAGATGAAGTGTAAAAATTACCTTTTCCTTAATGATCCAACAAAGGAAGGTCAAGTGGGATATTCCAGAATGCTGTGATCCTGAAGAACCTTTCCATGTGTCTCCAAATTCCTTTCTTTTTTTTACTTTTTTTTATAAAGATGGAGTCTCACGTCTCACTATGTTGTCCAGGCTTGACTTAAACTCCTGGGCTCAAGTAGTTGTCATACCTCAGCCTCCCAGGTAGCTGGGACTACAGGTACCCACTGTGACTTACTTTGATTCATTGTGACCTTTTTTTTTTTTGAGACAGAGCCTCAAGTTGTCGCCCTGGGTAGAGTGCTGTGGCC
>CAUYON010040801.1:0-14465 GCA_963573935.1 Arctocebus calabarensis
GCCTCACGCTGTCTCCCTGTGTCCCCAAAGGGAAGTTTCTGGGCAGATCCCACCTGGCAGAGATGCCTGAAGTCCTCTCTCCCCAGTCTCACTGTGCCCAGCCGCAAGGAAGCTGTTACTCGTCCGCCATCTTGCTCCGCCTACCACTGACTTCTTTAGTTGAATGATGTCAGGATTTAAGATGGAGATAAAAGGCACTGCATGTCCTTGGAAATACATATGCTTGGAGAATATACAATCTCATACAATTATGAGATTCTAGTTCTCAACTCACATACCTCATCTTTGGAGAAGGCTTCCTTGAACAATCCCTAGTCCAATTCACTTTCGACCCCTTGCTCTAATTTAAGTTTTTAAAGCACTCATACTTTCTAATTTTTTTAATGCTTGAGGTATATTACATGTCTCTTCCCAACTGGAATGTAAGTTCCATGAAGTTGAGTATCAAATTAGAGCAAAGGGATAGAGAATACGTTTAACTATCTAAGGAATCACTGAGATTGGTGGAGATAGACACACTGAGCACAATATATGTGGCCAGAGATACATGAATAGAATGTCCTGTCAACTAAGAAAGTGAAAATTTAGTCAAATGTATTGTATTCGATCTGAAGGGAGAATAAACAGGAACCAAAAAGGAGTTATTGTTTTCATAGAATCCAAAAAAATATTTTGAGGCCATTAATTTGGCAGTGTTTCTCCAGTTCTGGCCAGGTTAAGCATACCCCAGTCTTGGACATACAATGTAAAGATTACTCACTGCACTTCCCTACAGCCTGAATGAAAATGCCTTTGGGCATTTTCTAAGCATCTCTTAGATCTAATTTCACAGATCAACAGCAGGCAACTTTCAATTAAAAATTTGTTGTGCTTGTATACTGCATGGCAGCCATGAGCATTCCAATGTCTGGGAAGGACGACCCTGTTTTATAATTAGTAAGCTAGCATTCTGATTTATACATATATTTTCTGCAGAGTTTGTAAGCAGATCAGCTCTGATTGGTCCTGACTGCCCGTGCAACATCAAGTTCATGTTTATCAAGCTGAGGATTAGACTGGGAAGCTCCATCAGGGCAACAAATCAGCCTCCAAGACTTGTGCTTCCTCAGAGCCCGTTCCTGGGCTGTCGACACTGAATGACCTAGAGGCTTTTAAAAATATCCTTTCCTGGAACCCACTTCAGCTTTTTTTGAATGGGGATATGTGGGGGAGAAGGGATAGGGAATCTATATATTTTACAAATTATAAAGACTAATAATAAACACGCTGCTGGAGGTCATTTTCTTTTTCATCTCTCTTTAACAGGCATGTACATCATTTTTTTTTGCTCCCAGCCCCAAAATAATGACTCTGATGGCAGAAGACTTAATTAAATTTAATGCAATCTCCAGTTCTGTAAGCTTAATTATCCCATGGATAATTGCATTTTGAATCAACGGCTTATTAATGTAAATAAATCTCTGCAGCATTAGGGCTTCTCTTTGGAGTAAGGAGGAAGGTCAGGTTCATTTCTAATGCCCTTTCACTCATCCCTCTGCACCCCCCTCTACATCCGGTGTCTCTTTCCTATCCTCCCAGGCCATAAAAATGTATGTTCCCAAAGTGGGAACAGAGCTATCTGACACCAGCTGCCTTAGCACAAAATGTCACTTGGCTCTGGAAGAATTCCTAGATGACACAGAGTTCCCCCCAGGATCATATGTCTCCTCCAGCCAGTCTCTCTGCAGGGAGTGTCTATGTTTTTTGGAAAGTGGAAAAGGATCCAGCTTTAGTATGTCGGCCTCAAAGTGCTATGATTCAGAATTTCTGTTAATTTGGTGGCAAGGAAAAAGGATTTTGATATTTCTCCTTCTACTTACTGTTACTGGGGAGGGGGAAGAGAAAAGGAATTAGCAGAGGATGGAAGGACTAAACAAGCATTTGAATATGGCTTTTACCTAAAAATACGAGTTGATGCTCTTTTCACAGGCTATTTTGTAGTATACCTTTCTTCAAATTAACCTGCTTCCTAAAATTCACATAATAAGAGACTTTTATTCTATTTTAAAATGAGCAGCATAGAAAGACTTGAAGGGAAGCACAGGTACTGACAGTCCATAGGACCCAAGTGCATGCCACAGATATTTCTCCCTAGGATCAGCACTAGGATTTGAAAGATAATTCTCAGCAATCTAATTGTCATTTAAATTTCTTTTTCTATTATTTTTGAGAAAGAATCTCACTCTGTCACTCTGGGTAGAGCTGTGGCATCATAGCTCATATCAAGCTCAAACTCCTGGGCTTGACAATCCTCTTGCCACAGCCTCCCAAGTATCTGGGACTGTAGGCACCTGCCACAAATCCAAGCTAGTTTTTCTGTTTTTAATAGAGATGGGATCTCTATCTTGCTCAGTTTGGTCTCAGACTCCTGAGCTCAAGCCATCCTCCTGCCTCAACCTCCCAGAGTGCTAGGACTACAGGCACAAGCCACTGTACCCAGTACTAAATTTCTTATATGTCTCTGGGCATAGTGGCTCAGACATATAATCCCAGCACTTTGGGTGGCCAAGGTAGGTGAATTCAAAGACTTGAGGCCAAGACTTTGAAACCAGCCTGGGTAGAATAGCAAGATCTTCTCTCTACAAAAAGTTTTAAAAAATTAGTTGGACATGGTGGCACATACCTGTAGTCCTAGTTACTCAGAAGACTGAGATAGGAGGATTGCTTGAGTCCAGGAGTTCAGTCTGCAGTGAGCTGTGCTCTGATCACACCATTGCACACCAGCCTGGGCAACAGAGTGAGACCTTGTCTCTAAATAAACAAACAAACTAACTAACTAACATATATTTGCAAAAAGTCCAGTTCCATTCATTCAACTCTTCAATTTTATTCAACAAATATTTGTTGGTTTCCAGTTTATGCAAAGGATTTTTGAGGATGAAAACTGCAATTTCACATGAATTAGGGCTATCTTGAGAGTGTATTTATTCAATTCCCATTAAGGTGAAGTCTAGGAACTTAAATGTGGGAGCTTAGGTCTCCTAGAGTCATGTGGACTTGGTTACCAAATCAGCATGTCTTGACATCTTGCAAGACCCACAGTAGCCTTGTGGTGGATCAGGAGCAAGTATCTTCTCTCATTGTCTCTGATAAAGTTGTGGAGGTCACATTAGGAATATATTTTGGATAAGAGTCAAGTGAATCTTAGAGCAGCTTTCACCTACCAGACAGTTTTGATCAAGCACTTATATACATATAAGGGCCACCCTGAAAGAAACTGGCAACAGATTTCTTAAATGTTTTTTGTTAAACTGGCACCTTTCAAGGTAGACTCAATATATTCCCATTAACATATGTATATTTGGTCCTGATTATTTTCTATTTTCAGAAATAATAGAATTTAAACATTCTATTAGACTGAGTATAAAGGGAGTTAAATGAAAAGTTAAGGCTTATTTTTCTTTTAACTCCAAAACTCATAAACAAATACACTGTACACTTAGCATTGCACTAGAAATATTACAAATATCTATATCTATAAATGGCCTCTGCCTTCTAACATGTCTTAGTCTGGCTGACATCTGAAACAAGAGTATCTATAGCATTTTATAAATGCAAATGACTGTATTACAATGTATGTCAGAGTAATATTCAAAATTATAACAACCATTTGACCAGGACACACATTTTAAGTCCAGTTACATGCTGGTGGGTGCAGGGCAGGTATAATTCTTGAATATATGAACACCAGATGCCGAGACCTGCTAAGACTGAGCTGGGAAGATGAAACATTCTGGGTATATCAAAGCAGTCTCATTGGCAATATTTGCAATCAAAATATCTGGGCTAGGGCCAGGTGCGGTGGTTCACACCTGTAATCCCAGCTCTCTGGGAGGCCAAGATGGAGGATCATTCAAAGGCAGGAGTTGGGGACCCACTTGGGCAACATAGCAAGACCCCATCTCCACAAAAAATTAGAAAATTAGCTAAATGTGGTGATGCACAATTGTAGTCCCAACTACAGAAGAGGCTGAGGCAGGAGGATTGATTAAGCCCAAGGTTTGGAGCCCATAGTTGGAGCTATGAATATAGCACTGCACTCCATCCTGGGCAACAGAACAAGACTCTGTCTCCAAAAGAGAAAGAGAGAACCTTTGTATATGCCAATAACAGGCAAGTTGAGAAATTATCAAGTACACAATTATTTGCACAGTAGCTTAAAAATAAAAGAAATACCTAGGAATATACCTAACAAAAGAGGTGAAGGACATCTATAAAGAAAATAATGAAACCCTAAGAAAAGAAATAGCAGGAGATAGTAACAAATGAAAAAATATTTCATGCTCATGCTGGGGAGAATCAACATTGCTAAAATGTCTATATTTCCCAAAGCAATCTACAGAGTCAATGTAATCCTACTAAAATACTAATGGCATATTTTCAAGATTCAGAAAAAAATAATTTTTCATTTTGTATGGAACCAGAAAAAATCCCATATAGCCAAGGCAATTCTTAGTAATAAAAACAAGTCTGAGGGCAACAGCCTGCCAGAATTTAGGCTATATTACAAGGCCATAGTGATCAAAACAGCATAATATTGGCACAAAAATAGAGACATAGACATTTGGAAGCTAATAGAAAACCATGAGATGAAACTAACATCTCATAGCCCCCTGATCTTTGATAAACCAAACAAGAACATACTGGGGGGAAAAATCCTTATTCAATAAATGGTGCTGAGAGAACTGGATAACCACATGTAAAAAGACTGAAACTGGACCTGCACCTTTTACCACTTGCAAAAATTGATTCAAGATGGATAAAGATTTAAATCTAAGGCATGAAGCAATGAAAATGATTGAAGAAAGTGTGGGGAAACTGAAGATATCAGCTTGGGGAAAGATTTTATGAAGAAGACTTACATGGTAATTGCAACAACAACAAAACAATAAACAAATGAGACTTACTTAAACTGAATAGCTTCTGTACAGGTAAGAAGACAACAACCAAAGCAAATAGACAACCTTCCGAATAGGAAAAGCTGTTTGCATATTATGAATCAGACAAAAGCTTGATAACTATGATCTACAGAGAACTCAAATTCTTCAACAAAAAGAGAACCAACAATCCCTTACATCACTGGACAAAGGACATGAATAGAATTGCCTCTAAAGAAGACAGACAAATGGCTAACAAACATGAAACAATACTCATCATCCCTAATCATCAAAGAAATGCAAATAAAAACCACCCTGCAATATCACCTAGGCCCAGTGAGAATGGCTTCATAAAGTCTGAAAGCTTTAGATGCTGGTGTGGATGTGTAGAGAAGGGAACACTTTTACACTGCTGGTGGGACTGCAAACTAATACAGCCTTTTTGGAAGGAAGTACAGAGAATCCTCAAAGAACTCAAATTAGACCTACTATTTGATCCTACAATCCCATTACTGGGCATCTACCCAGAAGAAAAAAAAAATCCTTTTATCATAAGGACATTTGCACTACACTGTTCATTGCAGCTCAATTTACAATCACCAAAATGTGAAAACAACCTAAATGCCCACCAATCCAGGAATAGATTAACAAGCTGTGGTATATGTACACTATGAAATACTATTCAGCCGCTAAAAAAGATGGAGACTTTACGTCTTTTGTATTAACCTGGATTGAGGTGGAATGCATTCTTCTTAGTAAATCTTCACAAGAATGGAGAAGCAAGAATCCAATATACCCAATTCTAATACAAAGGCAGTAGATGACCTAAAATATGGTGGGGGGATAGGGGAATGAGGGAATAGGGAAAGAGGAGAAGGGATCATGGTATATGGCACACCTCTTGGGAGCAGGACACAATATAATTGTGACCTAATTCTTTGTACCCTCAATGAATTCCAAACAATTAAAAAGAGAGACACCTAAACTGGACTTCAGTTCCAGCTTTGCCACCAACTTCCCATACAGTTAGGAAGACTTGAGTAAGTCAAGAATATGGATGGTTTTTTATTCATCTTGACATCAGTAGAGTTAGCACAGTGCTATGGGCCTGAAGGAACTGAATAAATAACAGTATTTATTGAATATGTGCATGAATAAATGAATGAATTGCCGCTCTGAATTTTAGTTTCTTCATCTGTGACATAGGGATAAATATACCTTGTATTTGCAGCGGAGTTTTTATTTTTAAAGATTGAATGAGAGAATATACATGTAAGTGCCATGAAAACCACAAAGAACCCAATAGTTTCATAGTCAGTCTACGTATAATCATAGGTCTGGGGTGTAAAGTCTACCCATGTTAATGCTCAATATGTATCTAAATAAATATGGATTCTAGAGTTCTGTGATCCCTGCTTTGAAATCAGAGGTAGGAGGACATATACAGCCAAGTGTGGTGGCATAGTCCCAGCTACAGAGAGCCTGAGATGGGAGCATTGCTGCTTGAAGTCAGGAGTTCAAGACCAGCCTGGAACATATAGTGAGAAGACACAAGGCCTGTATTCCCAAGCTGAAGAGCACTGAATTTGAAACTGTGGCCAGGATTTTACTAGTTAAAGGCAAAATGGGGAAAATCGGGATGCTGATAATATTTTTTTTCATAAAGCCATTTATGTACAAGTTCAAGGACAATTCTTTTTTTCATGAGATTATGTTCTCTTAATATTTTGGTGTCAAAATGTTCTTTTAACAATGAGATATATCAGTAGTAGTATTTATTTTCAGTCTCTTTATCAAACAAACAATAAGATGGTTACAAAATATAATTCACTCAATATTTTTCTTTTGAAACTTTATTTATAAACTCCAAAGTTCAGGGACTTGTACCCTATGCCAATTTCAAATGGACATACAGAAATTTGACACCCCTGATTCTATACTGTTATCTGGTCTTTCAACCCACTAGAGTTCGGCAATCTTTTCTAGAAAGAGTTCAAAATTCTACAGGTAAAAATAAACTATGTAAAGCCTTTTTGGAATGTTTTTCAAATGAAACAGTGAGAGAAGAAAAAAGTGTTTTTAGTTTTTGTTGGAGTTTTGACTTTTCTTACTGACAAAGTAAATGGATAAAAAGTCTACTCTTAAACAAAGTGAAAGCACCAGCTGAAATACAAATAGATAAAATTGTTTATAACAATTTCAGAGTTGGTTTAATTAGCAGGGAAAAATGAGATGCCTGTTTTAACTCAACTGCTTTGGCACTTTCCATCTCCCTGCCTTTTCTGAGATAAATTTTAAAGGACTTATTTTTACTAGATTGGGTAGATTTTGACCAGATTAGTATAACATTATATTTCAATTTTTATATGTGAGTCAATTCACAAAGCAAAACTGACGCTTTAAAGAGGCCATTAAGAATTTGCAGGGCGTTCAGTGCCTGTAGCTCAGCAGCTAGGGCACTGGCCACATACAGTGAGGCTGGCAGGTTTGAACTGGCCTGGGCCCTGCCAAACAAGAATGACAACTACAACAAAAAAATAGCCAGGTATTGTGGTGGGCACCTGTAGTCCCGGCTACTTGGGAGGCTGAGGCAAGAGAATCGCTTAAGCTCAAGAGCTGGAGGTTGCTGTGAGCTGTGATGCCACAGCACCCTACTGAGGGCGACATAGTGAGACTCTCTTTCAAAAAAAAAAAAGAAAGAATTTTTCTTCCCGAGAGCATTCTAGGAATCTGGTGGTTGTTTATTGTCTCTATCAGGCTGTTTGATAACACCATCTTCTGACATCCCAATGTTCTCAATGTCCCTGTACTAATTTTTATTTAATTTCTCATGTTAGGCTTCTAGTGTCATAGACATACTATAAAATTGACCTCTAATATGCAAGTTCGGACCTGAATTTCTGGTGATTTTCACTTTTGCTTACTCAAAATAGCAGTTACAGAGCAAGCTCAAACTTTTATTTTTCCCTGGGCTGCCCTGTGAATTTTCACCTGTTATTTTTATATGACCGTTTTTGTCATTATTGAGCTACCATTTATTGAGTACTTACTATCTGTTAGATCTTTTGCGGACACAGTTCTATAAAGTCCCCTCTACTCACTGTGCAAATATAAGTGCCCTCTACACATTTCTTGTACCTGTCCTTACCACTACTTGAAAGATATTATTTCCTGTGGGACATTATAAGCACAGCAAAAGGATTTGCTGAGAACAAGTGAACCTGCACTTGGGAATTAACATGCAGCATAACAGTTTATTTATATACACGTGGTATGTAGTATGATTCTAATATCAACATCTGATCATTTTCCATCAGGATTGAAGAGAAATATGCAGAATTGTGTGCCATGCTATTTTTTGAACTATTTGAATTCAGATTGTCATTTTTTTTTTTTTTTTGTCCTAGACTGTCTCTGTCCAATTTCCATGATCCGTGCTGCTCTTCCTGGATACAACTTGAACTGATAGCGTTAGCATTAGAATATAAGCACATGATTTGCAGAGATTTTTTTAGTTTTTCTCACTGCAATGGTTCAAAATTTAGATACTGGAAGATGCCAAATGATTTACCATTTTCCAAACTCTTCATCCCTCTCCTCAGTCTTTATCTTTGTACATGGAAGTCCCCTAAGCTTTCTGTCTGACGGACTCCCATAGGCTCTTCCAGACCCAGTTCAAAGGTAGCCTGCTTTGTGATGTCCCCCACTCTGCAGCCTCTTGCTAACTCATTTTTCCTCTGTGCTCCCGTAGTACCTTCTCCATAATGACAACTAGATCACAACTATTTGCAATTACATCCATTTCTGCCATTAAATATGTACTCCTCTGAAAGAAGGGAGGGAGTTTACCATTTCTGTATTTTAGCAAGTAAGATTATTTGACACATAGTAAAACAAATAAAGGTTAAATGCTTTCTGTTTCATCAATTGTGTTTTTATGTCTCTGGTTATTTTCATTTGTTTTTGCTGTCATACAAATATGGGTTACGTAGGGAGGACTAAGGATGTGTCTCTTCTCCCGTGCCAATACTGATGACTTTTGCAAAATGGCTGTGAATGCCTCCTTCTAAACTGTGGTGGAGATGGTTTTATCGAGTTCATCAATTTGAATGAAGGTCCCAGTTTGGCTATTTAACAGTGCCATACTCATAACTCAGGGATGAACTCATGAGAACTCCTGTGATTTCAGCCAAAGGCAGGAGTGGCTGAAATCCTTATTAAGAGCCTCTGGGTTATATACATCATTCCCGGAAGCACTGGACTCTAGCATACTTCCAGCTTGTGAATATATCTTATCATGGTGATAATGTTTAAAGCTCTAAGACCAACGCACACAGCTCTCTAGCTTTCCCATACATGGGACATGGCAAAAAGCTGTCATAATGACCTAGTACTCTGCATTTAGAGGCTTGAGATATGCAGGCAAATAGACTCAGAAAGATAGCAAGATGTGGAAGAAAGGTTTGATTCTGATTTTTGCTTTATACATTCAGCAAATTGGGCACAGCAGCCAGTCAGGTTCTATCTTGTTCACTCCCAGCAGACCAAATTCATGATTCTCCACTGCCACACATGGCTTGACTTGCTTTCTAAGATGATCTCATTTAGGACATATGCTTTCATCCTAATCAGATAAAAATAAATTTCAACTTGTGGGTTGTGACCCACAGGAACTGTATTAAAGGGCCACGGCATCAGGAAGGTTGAGAACCACTGAGATAAAGGGAATAGATGCTGACTTGGCAGCATAGTTCTTGCCCGTGAGAATATGAATCAGGGCTCCTTGTTTTCTTTACATTTATCATTGTTTTGGGTTACTTAATCCATGTCTTGGCCACCTATTCTCTCCATTGTTTTATCTTTTCTTGATAAGACAATAGTGAAAAGTAGACCGACAAGTTATGCATTATGTTATTAGTAATATGGTTCTTTCTATGATGTTTTCTCTTTTCAGAGTTTGGTTTTATATTCTCAGTTACTAGGCAGAATTATAAACTCATAGAGTTTGGAGGAGCTTATACAACTTTTCTATCCACTTGTCTTTCTACCTCTGTTGGAATGCGTCCTACATAGGCGATTTACTCTCCAGAAAGGCAAGACAGTGTATGAGATGCTGCTGGCTTGAGTCTTGATGCTGTTGTAATTCACTGTTAAGGTGCTTGAGCTCTCTTGACCTCGATTATCTCATGTGCAATGGCATTAACAATTCATCCAGTTCAGGCTAAAGGTAGCTGAGAAAGGAGTGCCATGGAGTCAGTGAGGATGCTGCCATGGTCCATCACCTGCTGAAGTGACTCAGCTAAGAAGGCAGTTCCAGAAGGGCAGCCTAAGGTGTGCCCAAGGAGCATGCTGAGTGAGCAGGACTGAGATTTCCCACCGGCTGGGGGGTGGGGAGGAGCCCAGGAGGAGCCTCAGTGGCTCCTAGGAAGTAGGAGGCAATAATGTATAGGTGTTAAGATGATGGCTTAAATTTGAACCTGCCACTTACTATCTGTATGACTGTAGGTAAATTATTTAATATTTTGAGCCTCATTTTCCTTATCTGTGAATTGAAACAATGAGGGGTTGCTAGGAGGCTTATAGTAATTGAGTTAACGTATGGCAAACATTTAGCAAGAAACCTAACACTTAGTAAATTCTTAAATGATAGCTTAAAGCAAACAAGTAGCTGATAGCCAGAATAGTTCAGAAAGATCTGTCCATCACCAATAGTGTCACTTCAATGAGAGGGGCCAGGCTTTCCGTTTGGAGAGGGCACCTCTAAGAGCAGTCCAAGTACAAGTGAGGCAAAAGTGCAAGTGTGGCTCTGCTCTTAAGAAGGCTGTGCTATTGGGCAGAATTAGAATTAATAGGCATTAGGCTTCATTTGGGAATCCTGGGAGAACTGTGGCTCTCATGATGCATTAGAAGGTGTCTAGGGCTTTGCAATGGAGCATATCTTCCCAGGTTCATCTGTGGGAGGCTGTATTACGCATGGCCCAGTTCTCTGGGTGAGATCTGCTGTTAAGTCTGCAGGTGACGCTATTAGAGCTTGGGGGAAAGACCAGGGAGCTGCCACGTTCCATAGTTGCCACAGGTGCTTTGACTGAAGACTACTGCCTGAGCTCTTGAGCATGGCTTATACAACTTTCTATGACTTCACCTCTTTGGCCACCCACCTCTTCACACTTTAAGCTTTAGCAATATTCCTAACTATATCATGCTGAATTATGCTTCTGTGTCTTTCTTCTTCCTGGGTCTTCATCCTGAAAAGCTCTTCATTTCTTCATCTGGCCAACTTTCAACATTCTTCAAGGCTCAGCTGAGGAACCGCCTTCTCCAAGATGTCTTCTTTGAATTCTATGGGATAAAAATATCAAACATTTAGTGAGCACTTAACTGATCACCAGGCAAATGTAATTTTATAATTCTGTATTTTGTGTCACGCATTACTTTAGGCTGAGTGGCTTGCTAAAGGTCTGCCTTAGCAACTAGGATAAGTTGGAGTCCAGATTTTAGACTAGAGCTGCCTAAACCCCAAGCCAGTGCTCTCTAATCACCATGATTCTCTGCCTCCCTATCACATGCCTTCTGCTATATTCCCACAAAGCTCTTTAGATTCCCCTCCCATAATGTGAGACATTGAATGGAAATCATTAGATTTTATGTTGGCTTCTTCCAACAGATGGAAACTCTTCCAGGACATAAGTTCTCTGTACCTTGCTCTTAACCCATGCCTGTCATAGGATTCAGTCAGTAAAGGCTAAAGGAAGTATAAGCTAAGTCAGTGTATAGGAAACTTACTTTTTTTTTTTTTTTTGAGACAGTGCCTCAAGCTGTCACCTTGGATAGAGTGCTGTGGCATCACAGCTCACAGCAACCTCCAACTCCTGGGCTCAAGCGAGTCTCCTGCCTCTGCCTCCGAAGTAGCTGGGACTACAGGCGCCCGCCACAACGCCTGGCCATTTTTGGGTTGCAGCCTGTTGTTTGGTGGGCTCGGGCTGGATTCGAACCAGCCAGCTCAGGTGTATGTGGCTGGTGCCTTAGCCTGTTGAGCCACAGGCGCCAAGCCGGATCATTTTTAATATTAGTTTTCCTTAGTTGCATCTTTTTATACAATTATGAGAGTACCTTACTCATGTAATAAAAAACAGAAGACCAATCATGAGTTTTTTATTTTGCCTTTGGAAAATTAGAGCCTTTTCAGCCAAATAAGACCGACATGGCTCCACACATTCTGAAACCTCCGTCATACAGCTGGATGATGTTTATCATCACTGCGCCTCACCGCCCAGCTTTTTACCCAGAAATACCAGAAATATCTTTTTCCTGGGACAAGTAGGGCTTCAGTTCACTTTGGTGATATTTCTGGCCTAGTTTCATGTGGTGGGGAATTACTTTTTATTCTTCACCTTAGGCTTTTTGCAAAACATATTTTGGGGGGGGGTCATGATTAATGAGTTTTAATGGGCTATCCATTTTAAAAATCAATGACAAGAGTTACATTAAAGGCTTGGCGCCTGTGGCTCAAGGAGCTAAGGTGCCAGCCACGTACACCTGAGCTGGCGGTTTCAAATCCAGCCCGGGACCGCCAAACAACAATGACGGCTGCAACCAAAAAAAAAAAAGAAAGCCGGACGTTGTGCAGCTACTTGGGAGGCAGAGGCAGGAGACTCGCTTGAGCCCAGGAGTTGGAGGTTGCTGTGAGCTGTGATGCCACGGCACTCTACCCAGGGTGACAGCTTGAGGCTCTGTCTCAAAGAAAAGGAGTTTACATTAAAAATAGAAGGCAGTCGGCTCGGCGCCTGTGGCTCAACAGGCTAAGGCGCCAGCCACGTACACCTGAGCTGGCGGGGTTGAATCCAGCCTGGGCCCGCCAAACAACAATGACGGCTGCAACCAAAAAAATGGCCGGGCGTTGTGGCGGTGCCTGTGGTCCCAGCGACTTGGGAGGCGGAGGCAGGAGACTCGCTTGAGCCCAGGAATTGGAGGTTGCTGTGAGCTGTGATGCCACTGCACTCTACCCAGGGTGACAGTTTGAGGCTCTGTCCCCCCCCCCCCAAAAAATAGAAGGCAATTAGATTGATTTGGATGACCTATCTTTAATCAACCCATTATTTATGCTCTCAGGACATTTTTATTTTGAATAATTTTAAAATGGGAGCATCAGGATATTTGGTAATTTGCTGTCTTTTCTTGTTTGTTTTGTTTTCAATTTTCTAGCTCAGAAATGGCCTAGGATGCCACCCCTTTCTTTCATCATCCCTTTTAATTTCCTTCTGAACTCCCTGTTTCCCTGGGCTAAGTTCAAAAGACACAGAAGACATTCTGTTCTGTTTCTTAAAAAGTTTTAGTGTATCTAGTCCTTTCCTAGAATTAGCTTTTAAGTTAATAGTGTTACATCTTCTTTCAGCAATCTTTATCTTCCTTTTTAATTTTTAAAATGTCAGATTCATATGAAGGTACAAATGATTAGGTTACAGTGTTTGCATTTGTCGGGTAAAGTCCCTGTTGGAGATGTGCTCCATCACTCAGGAGGTGCCATATCCCTGCACTGTGCCCATTAGTGGGAGTATGCCAATCCCTCTCCCTCCTCCCCCTTCCCCCCCACCATAAATAGAATTGAGTTTTTCTCTTAGGTGGGCGTGTATTAGTTCATCTACTGGCTTCCTATTAGTATTAAAGACATTGGATACTTGCTTTTCCATTCTTGTGATACTTTACTAAAAAAAAATGTTCTCCAACTTTATCCAGGATAATACAAAACATGTAGGGTCTACATCATTTTATGGCTGAATAGTATTCCATGGAATACATACACCATAGTTTATTAATCCATTCATGGGTTGATGGACACTTGGGTTGATTCCACATCTTAGTGACTATAAACTGAGCCGTGATAAACAATGTAGTGCAAATATCCTTATGATAAAACAATTTTTTTTCTTCTGGGTGGATAATTAGTAATGGGATAGTGGGAGCAAATGGAAGGTGTATTTGAGTTCTTTGAGGGTTCTCCATACCTTTTCTTTTTTTTCACATATACATGTGTTTCTTAGGTTAATAATAACCTGTAATATTCATATGTTTATTAAATTTTAAGTCTTTTTAATTGTATGAAGGCAAAAAGTGGAAATCTATTTCTATATCTTTGCCAAGATTGGATTTCAATTTTTTTTTTTTTTTTTTTGAAGTTTTTGGCCGGGGCCAGGTTTGAACCCGCCACCTCTGGCATATGGGGCCAGTGCCGTACTAGTTGAGCCATAGGCACCGCCTGGATTTCACTTTTTGGAATGTTTATCAACGTGAACGTAAAAGTGTCTATTAAAGAGGAAAGGCATGACTTTTTTTTTTTTTTTTTTTTGAGACAGAGCCTCAAGCTGTCACCCTGGATAGGGTGCTGTAGCGTCACAGCTCACAACAACCTCCAATTCCTGGGCTCAAGTGAGTCTCTTGCCTCTGTCTCCCAAAACAGCGCCTGGCCATTTTTTGGTTGCAGCCGTCATTGTTGTTTGGCGGTCCTGAGCTGGATTTAAAACCACCAGCTCAGGTGTATGTGGCTGGCGCCTT
>CAUYON010040803.1:0-46043 GCA_963573935.1 Arctocebus calabarensis
AGGAAATGCCATGAAGGATATCTGTAACAGTATGATCAAAATATTTCTGAATGTATATGAATCGTGCCCTGTGATTGCACCAATGTACATAATTATGATTCAATAAAATTATTAAAAATAAAATAAAATAAAATAAAATAACAAAAAAAAATAAAATAAAAAAATAAAAGAAAGAATACTATGTAAAGAATCAGAATACTGATGAAGAATTTTGATAAGAATCAATAAAAGGCATAAAAGTACATATTTTATTTATACTGGTTTATTTATTAAATTTTGTACTACTTCCAAAACATTCAATATGTGCTGGGTGCTATTCTACATTCTTTACAAATATTAACATATCCTACCAGGATGATAACTTTGTTGTAATCCTCTTTGAACAGATTGTATTCTTAAGAAAAGCAAGAGCATGTATTATAAAGGGAAGTGAGGATAGCCAAATCATGAGATAAAATGTTGCATATAGTAGGGTGCAACAAATATTTGTTGACTTGAATTTTGTTGAATGTAAAAGCAGATTTATGATTTTTAAAATATAAGGAGCACATTAGAAGTTGGGTTTTTCAGAAAAAAATCTAGCACACAATTCACAAAGAAGCTTGGAAAGTTCTCATAAAATTAAAAATAAACAAATCATTAAAAATTAAAATAATAAGAGAAAATAAGCATGACTAAAATATTAACAGCTTATTATGCCATAAAAGGCATCCCAGGATGAAAATGAAAATAAGCAATATTGAAAAAAAGTAAGAGGAGAAAAGGTTGAAGAAAATTTTCTTTTTGATGAAAGTATTTATTATTATGTAAAAATTTTCTTTTTGATGAAAGTGTTATTCATAAATAATATATTTATTAGATATTACTATGTGATGATATATTATTAACTTAAGAAGTGCTTAATTTCTATAAACTCACTTAATGTTCACAACTTATTAACCCTGCTGCTCCCTATTAAAGGAGTGCTGTTAATATCAGCATTTGCATAGGTAGAGACTGAAGTGCAAGAGCATAGACTCAGGTCCACCTCCCCTTTTCCTGAGCCGTTTGCTCTACTTACTTCCATGTACCACATTCCATTGATGAAGACAGGCATGTTAGTGAAGTGACTGCACTGTATGAGAATAAGAAGAAAAAAAGCCCCACACTGCAGTAATATCAAAAGCAAACACAATCACAAAGAAAAGAAAAGCAGCTTGGTGACAAGTAAGATTAGATATAAGAGTTGCCTAAAAAATAAATGCCAAACAGTGAATGTAATTCCATAGAATCTTGATCCAAATAAATTGAGATTCAATGTTTTCATCTCTTGCGATGGACATTTTTATAAAATTTACTCCTTGGGGAAATATAAGAAGTAATTCAACATTACTTATGGAGCTGATAGGGAAATCAACCAAATAGGTTAATCAATAATACAGAAACTTTGGTAATAAGAAGTGTTGTTAATGGAAAAAGCAATAAAACAAATAAAAAATTTCTAAGTTGTAATATGTGTCAATAGTAATGTTAGTAATGTCAGGAACAGATGTTGCTTTATTAATTTAATCTTTAATTTGGCATCGCTTCCTAACTTTGTGCTAGGTTCCATGTATTCAGTAGTGATTTTCCTGCTGTTAGGTAACATCTCTTTTGTTGAGGAGGGTGAGGTGATAGTACAAAATATATCAGGTTGTGATGAAATCCATGAAGAATAGTAAGGGAATAAAGAATGAAGGAAATAAGCATAGACCTTATTTTTCTTAAGGAGATCCTTTCATCTGCAAAAATGATGGAATAAGCCTTGCAGCTATGTGGAGGTTGGTCTACCCAGGAAGAACAGACGGAAACTTCAGGGGTTGGAGATGGACTGGCTGGATTCAAGGAGAAGGGTCAAGTGAGTGAAGAAAGTAAGTTAAGTGATAAGGTCAAAGAACCAGATTATTTTGGCCAGAGATTGGCAAAGTACATCGATAGGTCTAATTCCGCTCACACACTTTTGTAACCAACTTCTGCAAGAACACCGAAACATTCATTCATTTGTTCACATTGTCTATGGCTGTTTTTCCCCTAGAGAAGCAAGTTGAGGAGTGACAGGCAGTTTTTATATTTACTGACCACAGAGCTGCAACTAGTATTTATTTACTGGACATTAACAGAAAATGTTTTCTGGAATCTGGTTTACTCTGCGGTCGGGTTTGGGTTTTAAATATTAGAGAGAAGAAGCCATGAGCACTTTTTGGATGAAAAGTGGCATTACATAAGATAATATTAAAATTATTCTACCTGCCATTTAGTGAGTGGGCTTTATTGAGTCAGGGATAGGAGAAAGAGAGTACTTGGTGTATTGTTTTCATAATCCAGGGAAAATAACTCATAGTTTAAGCTTGGGTAATTCGAATGGAGTATGTGAGAAATGTTTACATCTTGTATATATTTTGAAGAAAGTGTTGAAAGAATTTGGTGAATGATTAAGAGATGTGGGGTGAAAATGAGAAAAGAGTCCTGGGTAACTCAAAAGAATTTCTCTTGAGTAACTGATAGAATAGAATTTCCAATTACTGAGGTAAAGAAAAAATGGAAAAATAAATAGATTACCAATAAGAATTTCAAAATAATATATATCTGAGACAGAGATTAGTAAAAAGAGAAGTAAACAAAATATTGCTTGATACTGTGGTATAATTTACTTTTGTCTCAATGAGCATTATGTTAAAAGCAATAAGTGGGGCAGTGCCTGTGGCTCAAGGAGTAGGACATTGGCCCCATATACCAAGGGTGGTGGGTTCAAACTTGGCCCTGGCCAAGGCTAAAACTAAAAATAAAATAAAATAAAAGCAATAAGTGAAGTCTAATGTTATCAACTGAGGAAAAAAGTGCATGAACTATATGTCTTATTCAAAACTCTAACATCTGTAATTAAAAAGGTTGTAGTAAGAAATACCCAAATTTGCAATATGAAATGGGCAAAATAATGTACTGCAAGTTTATTCAACTATGCTATAAAAGTACTCCATATATTTAAACATGTATGTTTATAGTTGGGAAAATTGAATGCAAAGTGTAAAGAAAATTTATTCAAGTTCAAAAAAAGTTTTACTACTTACTGATTAGTATTTATTTCACTACTTAATATTATGGTGATTTAAAAATAATGTTTAGTGCTGGTAAACTATCTCTGAAGTTCTATTCAAGAACATTCTAAAATAGAATATAAATATATAATTATTTTTAAATGATAGTAATAAAAGGTAAAAACAACTTAAATATTTAATAGCAGGAATTGATAGCATAAATCTCATCTATGTATTGGAAACTTTCTCCTCATTAAAAAGTTATACTTTCTAAGAACATTTCACGTTATTGGGAGCATATTTGGGACCTATTGTTACATAAAGAAAAGCAACTTGCAAGATTTTTATACAACATGATATGCTTCTAATCAATTTTTAAATAAGAATATATTTAAACAAAATTTAGCACAATGTTAGCAGTGAATTTCTCTGGTTTGACTTTTTGATGATGAATAGGCAGATACATGAGAGAGAAAGAGAGAAACAGACAAATAGAATTTTCATGTAATTTTAATGTAGTTATTTTATAGTTTTTAAAAATACATGTTAAAAGTTAGAAAAAGGAGCTTGCTAAAATTTTTCTTAATAAAAAATTTTTTACTTGCATCAAGGTGTTTGCTATACAAGTGAATTAGTATGTTTTTACCTTTCCTTCCATTTCTTTTATATTGTTTTAGGAATTATAGACAGGCAGATCATAACAAATAGTTAATCCCTTGTAAATTATAAATATATAGTACACATATAATTACATATAACAGACAGATACTTAGGCATATAAGATCCCATAAGGATAAGAAAAATTACTGTAAAAATGTTATTTTATAGGAAAGATCTTATTAGTAGAACTATACTCTGAACCTATAAATAACATTTTCTTCAGCCAAAGTTCTTTATATGCTTATTTCTTTATTCTTTTGTCCTCTCACTCTCAGCCTTCCTTCCTTCCTTCCTTCCTTCCTTCCTTCCTTCCTTCCTTCCTTCCTTCCTTCCTTCCTTCCTTCCTTCCTTCCTTCCTTTCTATCAGAGAACGTGATAGATGCTCTGACAAGGAGTAAGACAAAATCCCTATCTAGTAAAAGTTACAATTTGGTTATAAAGAAATGCTCCTTTTTGTAATGAGTTGGATTATAATACAAATGTCTGTATCTATTATAGAAAAATGGAAAATGGATATTGGAAAGCAAGTGGCAGAAAGTGAAACAAGGGAGATCCAGGTAGAATGTCCTAAAGAAGGCTCCATCTGAGAAATTTGTAGCAGAACTATTTAAGGTCTCCTGTGTAGCCTGGGATGATGTGGACTGTGGATAGCATTGAAGTTCTGGGAAATAGAGATGATGTAAGTCTGGAAAAGGAGTTTTGACAAGATGTAAAGTTCCTCTTAATTATTATAAGAACTTTGAACTTCAATATTATAGATGATAAACAACAATTTAAAAACTGGTATTTTAATTGGATAATTTTAATGCCAAAATAAAGCATGATTGCAGAGATAAAATAAAAATAGGAAGAAATTTGAAGGCAAGAATCCATGGAAAAGATAAAGAGACTCCAGTCAAAGGAAAGAGATGAAAAGATCTAAAAAATATTTTTAAGTGTGTAACTACAATGACTCATAATATGTGTTGAGTTGGCATTCACGTATGTGCAGATAGATATAACAATGGGGCATAGTGTAAAGGAACTTCTAACTTTAAAATGGTAGAAGGATAAAATATCATAATTTGAATCGAAACCATTAATGGCATGAGAGGGTCTTTCCAGTATGACCCTTATTGTTAAAATTCTTTACACTTATCTGTCATAATGGGAAAAATAGAAATAAAAATAAGCACATAAAATTGGCCATAGTTGTAAACATTTGAAATCAAGGAGAAAGCCATTAAATTCTTAATAGGAATGTATCTAAGTTACTATTATAGTCTCACTATTTGGCTCATTGTATTTTAAGAAAATGAATGAATGAAAGAAGTTCTTTGACCAATCTTCTGATAGGCTGTAGAAAGTGAGACCATGAATTATTTACAAAAACGTTTTTATTTTGATATAGAAAAATAAAAGAGTGGCAAAAGAGAGTGGACAAAATAGTAATCCTTGGAAAACAATGCTGGTAATAGTCCTCATTGTTATTTATCTGGTCCCTCTGCAGGATAGAAAGATCCCACTGGACTCTTCAAAAGCAAAAAGTAGACAATGCCTAACACAGAGTAACAATAAACTACTTTGGTAAATCTTATTTTTAAACGCTTCTTCTGGCCATTATAGACACCAAAGTCTCAGGCTTACAAAAGGTAAATTATAAAAAACAAGCTGAAGAAATTGTATAAAGTTTTAATCATGATTAATAAAGTGTAACCCTAATTTTCTACATCACTGTAACTAATGAGTTTCCTATAAGATCATTTTTTAATTTTAAAATTGTTTCTGTGAAAAAATGTTAATTTTATGTGTGATTTTTCTTAATATGTCCCAGTGTTGAATAATATTCCAATTTTCCTAGTTTTCAAATTGAAATTGGTATTAAAGGTGAAATTTATTAATTTATGCTATTCTAAAGAAGGAGTAAAAACATACAATTAAGAAATTTTGGGCTCCATGCCTAAAGCACAATGTTTATGGCAACAGCCACATACACTGAGGCTGGCGGTGTCGAACCCAGCCTGGGCCTGCTAAACAACAATGACGATGGCAAGAAAAAATAGCTGGGTATTGGGGCCGATTCCTATAGTCCCAGCTACATGGGAGGCTGAGGTAAGAGCATTGCTTGAGCCCAAGCTTTTGAGGTTACTGTGAGTTGTGACGCCATAGCTCTCTACTGAGGGAGATATAGTAAGACTCTGTCTCAAAAAAAAAAAAAAAAAAGAAAGAAATTTTGAATGAGAGAAAAAGCATAGGTGATTTTTTTATTCTTTCAATACAAAGAGCTATCTTGAAAAGCATAGCCTTATTTACCTCTGCTATGTATCAACCAAAAGATAACTTAGAAATTTCTAGGAAATAAATGAGGTTATTACATTACCAAGGGTCTCTGGAGAGGGAAATGAAAGAAATCTGAACTAGTATAGTCAGTCATTTTGTGTGTGTGTGTGTGCCAGTGTTTGAAAATGAGAGAAAGCAATGTACAAGTTTTAATTCCAAGCAAATTTGAATGTTGTTCCAATAAACATAGCAATTGGGATTAGTAAGCAATAATTGGGTAAAACAAATTTCATGTGCGTGCCTATGATATCCATTTGATTTTCCTGCTGCATACAGCTCTCACCATATGCCACCTACTATTGTAAATGTTGAGAATAGTGTGGTGAAGGAAATGCCCCAACTTCCTGCCCTCCAGAAGCTGACAGTCCCGCCCTAGACACCTTTCCGTCAAGAGAGGAGTCAGTGCCAGAGATGGTCTCCTTAACTCCAATATGAAAGTACTGGCTCAATCCCCAGTACTGACAAATAATGCTTAGCTCTCAAAGCATTTGCCATTCTTGATAAAAGTCAACCTATTTGCAACATTTGTCTTTGCACATTCTAGGTACTTTCAATCTCCAAGTCTTAGATGAAAACAGGAATAAAATCTTGAACATATTCTAAGTTCCTTATGGAAATGGGTTAGCCTACTGCCTGGATGGGGAATCATATTAGGAACTTAACATTTCACAACAGAATGTCAATTCAGCTGCCTGAGTGTCTGAAATGTAAACCATATGGATCGTTTTATCAACAACACAAAATATTGGCATTTCAGACACTCATTAAAAATGTCAATCATAAATTAGCCGTAATGCCAAAAACTTGCTTGAGACATCTGATATTGAGAAAGAGAATCTAAAAGATATATGAAGCATCCAGTTCTCTATTCAGGAGATCATGAAACTGCATCTTAGATTTTCATGTAGTTTTCCAAATTATATAACTTGAAAGAACAGAGAGTTTGCTTTTGCCCTTGTTATATGCTTTCAGAGAATAAGATGTGATGATTTAATGGCCACATACCTATTTATACACATTTATGGGTTTAGTGCCAACCATTATGCCAAGTATAAATATAAAGGACAAATGAGATAATAAATGTGCTCTTTTGTTAGAATGGAGAGGTGTTGAAGCCAAGAACATCTGCTCTCTACTCCAGCTACCATGAGTTTAAATCCTTCCTTCTTCACTAATAAAGCTGTATTATCTTAGGCAAATCTCATCATCTTTCAAAACATCGGAGTATTTTTTAAAAAATTATTTCCAAATATTATGATGGTACAAATGTTTTGCTTTTGTACAGTTTGAGTCAAAGTTATAAGTGTGCCCATCACCTGGACAATGTACACGATAGATGTGAGTTTACCCCTCGCCTCTCCCTCCCTCCCATCTGCTTGCTCTCTATTGAGTTTTACTAATACATGTGCACACGGGTGTTGCTCGATCAGCTCCAATTTAATAGTGAGTACAGGTGGTGTTTGCTTTTCCTTTCTTGTAATACTTTACCTAAGATAATGGCCTCCAGTTTCACCCAAGTTGTTGTAAAAGGCATTAGTTCACCATTTTCTGTGGTGTACATATGCACACCACATGTCTTACTCTGTAACCCTGGCTAGAGTGCCTGGGCATCATAGCTCCCAACAACCTCAAAGTTCTAGGTTCAAGCAATCCTCTTGCTCAGCCTTCTAAGTACCTGGGACTACAGGTGCTGCCACAGTGTCTGGGTAGGTTTTTAGTAGGGACCAGGTATCCATCTTGCTCAGGCTGATCTTTTTTGTTTGTTTCTTTGCTTTTTTTTTTCTTCAGCAACTTATAGTTCTCCCTGCATCAGTTATCAAAGTTTGTGAAATAGGGTTCATAGCAATGAATACATTGTGAATATCTTACATAACTGCCGTATGCAGTAACATCACAAGCAGGAAATAGGCACTGATACAATCGCTAACCTTATTCACTAATTTGATATATACCCCTGTATGTTGGATTATGTATGTGTGTGCTCGTGTGTAGGTTTAGTTCTATGAAATATTACCTCAGATCTGTGTAATCATGGCCATAGTCAAGACCCAGGACAGTCTGAACAAATGGACTCCTGCTACCCTTTATGGTGAACGCTCTTTCTCCTTCTCTGCCTCCCCCAACACTCACTAATCTATTATCTACCTCTGTGTTTTAAGAGTCTTATACAAATGTCATCATATGCAATCTCAAGAGTTCTTTTTTTACTTAGCATTATTCTCTTAAGGTACTTTCAAATTTTCTTTTTGGGGGACTGAGTAGTATTCCATGGTGTGGATAAACCACAAGGTACTTAACTATTCACCCATGACCTATTGAAGGTCATGTTAGTTATTTCTCTCTTTGAGTTATTAAAAATAAAGCTGCGGTGAACATTGTGTAGAGGTTTGGGGATAAGAATGTCATCACTTCTCTTGGAAAAAATGATTACGACATCAAGTGATCATATTCCAGGTAAGTGATTTTTTAAGAAACTGGTTTTTGGTTTTTTTGTTTGTTTTTTTCAGAATAGCTCTCCTACTCTACATTAGAAATAGCAATGAGGGAGGGATCTAGTACCTGCACATCTTTGATTGCATATGATATAATCCCTATTCTTTATTTTAGCTATTTTGATGATGTGAAGTAAATGTTAATTTGCACGTTTCCTGACAGCTAACAATATGGGGCATATTATCAGGCACTTACTGATATCTGCACATCCCTTCCAGGTGAAGTACATTTTTACTTTTGCCCATTCTACCTTGTTGGACCATTTTGTTGTTGTCATTAGCAGCCAGGGAGATTATTTAATATTCTAAGTATGATTCTTGTCTAGGATATGTGGCTCAGGAGTATGTTCGTTTTTGTTTGTCTATACCTTCATTTTTATTCCCTTCACAGAAAACATTGTAAATTTTGATGAAGTCTAATTTATCAAAGCTTTCTTTTTCATTTTCTTTTTATATATATTTTTGAGACAGAGCCTCAAGCTGTTACCCTAGGTAGAGTGCAGTGGCATCACAGCTCACAGCAACCTCCAACTCCTGGGTTCAAATAATTCTCCTGCCTCCTCCTCCCAAGTAGCTGGAACTACAGGCGCCCGCCACAATGCCTGCCTATTTTTTGGTTACAGCCCTCATTGTTGTTTGGCAAGCCTGGGCTGGATTCCAACACGCCACATCAGATGTATGTGGCTGGCGCCATAGCCGCTTGAGCCACAGGCGCCAAGCCTATCAAAGTTTTCTTTTATAGATTATACTTTTGGTAACAAGTCTAAGAGCTTGTCACTGAGGTCTAAATTTCTAAGAATTTCTACTATGTATTTTTGTAAGTACTTCACGGTTTTATGTTTTGAATGAAAATCCGTAATGCATTTTGAGTTTAATTATTTGGATGAAGATGTAGTATTTAGGTTAAAGTTGTTTTCTGTGTTTGGTTTTCATTTGTTTTCCTGCCTATGAATATTTAAATACTTCAACACCATTTGTTGAAAAGGCTATATTTCTCCTGAATTCCTTTGGCATTTTTGTCAGTCTCAGTCAGGCACATATTTGTGGGTTTGTATCTCAGTTCCTTATTCTGTTTCATTGATCTCTGTGAGCTTCCCTCTTCCAGTAGCACACTGTCTTCATTATAACCTCCATGTGGTAAGACCTTTCATCAGAGAGATTCCTCTCATTTTGTTTGCATTTACCCCTTCTAGTCCCTTTGTATCCACATATAAATTTTAGGATATACTTACCTAGGCTACACAAATACATACTGGGATTTTCATAGGAATGACATTAGATCTCTAAGTCAGTTTGGAGAAATTAAACATCTTTGCTATGTTGAGTCGTCAAATCCACAAATGTGGTCTTGTCTGTACGTTTATTTGGGCCTTCTTTCATTTTTTCCATCAGAATTTGGTAAATTTCAGGATATACATCTTATATATATTTTGTTAGATTTCTACCAGAGTACTTCCATTTTTAAAGTACTTGTCAGGCTGGGAGGAGTGGTTCACACCTGTAATACTAATACTGTGGGAGGCTAAGGCAGGTGGATTACTCGAGCTCAGGAGTTCAAGGCCAGCCTGGGTAAGAGTGAGACCCCGTCTCTAAAAATAGTCAGGTGTTATGGTGGGCATCTGTAGTCCCATCTGCTTGGGAGGCTGTGGCAAGAGGGTCACTTAAGCCCAAGAGTTTGAGGTTGCTGTGAACTATGACATCACCACTCACTACTGAGAGTGACAGAGTAAGACTCTATCTTATAAAAATAAATAAATAAAGCACTTGTTTATGGTATTACTTTTCATTTCAGCCCCCATATATCTCTTTTTAGTATGTATAAATGAGATATATTTTTATATATTGATTCATCGTGTAACTTTGCTGAACTCACTTCCTAGTTCTATTTTTCTTTAGTAGACTATGAAGAGTTTATTTTTTCTTTATCAAACAATTTACATTTTTTTTCCCTTTTCTAGCTTTACAATGCTGGCTAGCCTTCCGTTGTACTCTGTTCAGTGAAGACTGGTGAAAACGAACATCCTTGCCTTACTCCTTAAGTTAGGGGAAAGCATTCAATCTTGCGCCATTAACTATGAATGTTACCTGTAGTTTCTCCCTATGTAGTCTTTAATCAAACTGAGGATGTATATTAATTTGCTAAGGCTGACATAACAAAGCATCACACACCAGGTGACACAAACAACTGAATTTTACATCCTTACAATTTTGGAGTCTAGGAGTTCAAGCTAAAAGATCCATAGACCTCTTTTTCTGAAGTTTCTTTCCTTCCTCTGAAGTTCCTCTCCTGTCTTGACATAGGGAGAGGACAGCCATCTTTTTCTCCTTGTGTGTTTGTACCCTGCTCTCTCTTTTAATAAGACACCAGAAACAGTGTTTTAGGGCTCACCCTAATAAACTAACTTCATTAGCTAATTTCATTAGCTCTTTAAAAATCTTTTTCCCCCAAAAAGTCACATTATAATGTACTGGGAGTTAGGACATCAGCATAGGAATTTTAGAAAGACATAATTCAGCTCATAACAGGAAATTACTCTATATTTCTTTACTTTATATTCTATCAAAAATGATATTGGATTTTGATGGGTGTCCATGAAGTTTTGTGCAATTTAAAATAGTTTTAACTATTTATGGAAGCTTGTATAAGTTTTCTTCTTAAACCAGTTGATGTGGTCCATTATAATGAATTAATTTTTAATACTGGACTAGCCTGTATAATTAGAGTAAATCCCGTTTGGTCATGGTGTACTATTTTTTCATATATACCAGATTTAATACATTGAGAATTTTTTCACCTAAGTTCATGAGAAATGTTCATCTGTAATTTTCCTGTTTGTACTGTCTACTTTTAGTGTCACGATAAGACTAATCTCATAGAATAAATTGAGAAATGTCCCACATTTTCTATATTCTAGAAGACATGGTGTAAAATTATGATAACTCTTTAATAGATTTCTCCAGTGAAACCATCTTGCCTGAAGATTTCTTTTAAGGGACATTTTAATTGTAAAACTTCTATTTCTTTAGTGTTTTAAAGTCTATTGAGAATATCTATTCTATTTTGTTGAGTTTTGGTAGTATGTGATCCTAGGACCACTTTTTTCAAAATTGCATAATTATAAGTATAAGGCTACTCACAGTACTCATCCTTTTGATGTCTTTCAGGTTTGTAATGGAAACTCCTAGACTCCTGGTTTCACTTCTAATATTGATAATTTTAGTCTTCCTTCTTTTTATCTGTCTATATCTTATAGAGATTTTCCAATTTTATTGATTTTTTAACCAGATTTTAGTTTCATGTGTCATTTTTAACTTTAATTTATTTTCACCTTCATACTTATTTTCTTCCTTCAGTTTGCTTTGTATTTATTTATTTGCTTCATCTGTGTTTATATAGGCTTCTTTCTCCCCCCTGAACATAGAACACATATTACAAAGTTCAGACCTTCTCCTATGTCTAATGTAAACATTTAGTTCCATAAATTTCCCTTTTAGTGGTGTCTTAACAGAATTCTATATATTTTGATATGTTGTATTTTGCTATTTATTTATTTCTATATTCTTTACTTTCTGTTGACACTTTCCCTTGGAATGATGGATTATTTAAATTGTGTTGCTCATTATTGTATATTTGGAGATTTTCCTCTTGTCCTTTGCTATTTTTAGTTTAATTCCATTATGACCAGACAATGTGCTCCACATAATTTCAGTTCATTAAGTGTGCTAAGGTTTGTTTTCTGGCCAATGATAGGTCTATCTTGACAAAAATCCCATAGGTATTTGATAAAAATATGTTTATTCTGCTGGTGTGGCTGGAGTGTTTTTTACGTGGACTATCATGAAAGTTTTGAAATACACAAAAATCAAGAAACTTAAAATCCACACAAGTACAAAAAAATGAAGCCCTCCCAGTGACACCGATAAGCCAAGCAAGTTGAAAGTTGGCACAGGTACCTCAGAAAGAACATAGTCTCCTGTGTTCCGTGGAAGTGAAATAATGGACCATAACACAGTCTTTGTCAAAATTGTCTCTCTTTCTCTTTTTTTTTTGGGGGGGGGCAGAGTGTCAAGCTGTCACCCTGGGTAGAATGCCATGGCATTATAGCTCCTAGCAACCTCAAACTCTTAGGCTTAAGCCATTCTCCTGTCCCAGTCTCCCAAGTAGCTTGGACTACAGGTGCCCAGCACAACACCCGGCTATTTGCTCTTGTTTTTGTTGTTGCAGTTGGCATCATTGTTTTAGCTGGCCCAGGCAGGGCTCGAAACTGCCAGCCCTGGTGTATGTGGCCAGTGCTCCACCCACTAATCTACAGGAACCGACCTGTGTCAAAACTTTCTTAGTGACCCACATATATCTATATATTCGACCCTGAACGTTGCTTGTGTAATTGATTTCTTCCATATCCTTGTTGATTTTCTCTTTAGTAATTCAATCAATTGCCCAGAGGGGAATGTTGGAGAATTTAATTATAATTGTGGGTTTTTCTATTTTGGTTTTTAGTTTTATCATAGGGAAAACACTCCACATTTATTGATGATTGAATATAGCAAACAAGTTATTTTAATCTTATATGAAGTAACTAGAAATAGAGTTTTAAATATTAGAATATCTCAGTTTGGTCTGTTATGACAAAGTACCATATAACGGATGGCTTATTAACAAACCAAAGTTTCTCACACTTCTGGAAAACGGAAGTCCAAGGTCATCAGGGTGCCAGCATAGTTGAGTTCTGGAGAGGACGATCTTCCAGGTTGCATATTGCCAACCCCACTTGATGGAAAGAAAGCAAGCAAGCTCTCTGGCCCCTTCTTTTAAGAGACTAATCAACACCCTAAGACTCTGCTTTCATGGCCTAATTACATCCCAAAGGCCCCACCTCCAAATACATATTACACCAGTAATTAGATTTCAATATATGAAATAGGGGGACACATTCAGTCTGTGACATATGGTGATTATAGTATTTAAGACTAGGGGTGTGTGTGTGTGTGTGTGTGTGTGTTGGTGTACATTTATGTATGCAGGAATTGACCAGTTACTGAAGAGGAAAGGTCTACTTATTATTACTGAAAATAATAGATATGCATACTTGCAATATGATTGTGATATTACCTAATGATTTCTTTAAACAAAGACAAAAATAAATATCTTGGAGAAAATGGTCAAGAGATATAATAACTTTGGTTCTGATCTGAACCCCTCATCTTTTAAGTTTCATGTTGAAACAGCATAGCAAATTAATATCTGTAAAAACTTTATGTTATGAGTTATAAAATTTGCTTTTAGCCATATATATTTTTTCCACTAACAGATGCAAAAAAGAAAACCTAGTATGGGTAAGATGGTAGGAACTAATTATCTTGTGTTTAGTTTTAATTTTTTACTATATGCATCACACTGAAAAATAAAGTTTTGTTACATTTTATAAGATAAAACTAGTCACCATAAGAAAAAATGGAATGCTTCTATGAAAAATCATATGTTTGCTTTTTATTGTCGCCTATAGGTGAAATCATACATCTGTAGGTAAAAGCTTATATGCATTCAAAGGTTTTTAAATTTCAGTTTTAAAAACTAAATTATTTAAATAGTTCTACAGATTTCCAATCATATCCTCACAAACTTGAGAGTGCAGACTTGTAATTGTAATTGTGGTGATCACATATAAGTGAAAACATGTAAGCCTCAGGGTCACATCAATTTACCTCGATTTGCTTCAAGAGCCAATAAATTTCTGGCTGGTGTGGAATCAGTCTGGGTGATAAATGTTTTCCTATTCATTTCTAACTAGGCACTATAAGGTGTGTGTGAGAAAGAAGCCCATGATTTTCAAACCTCATTTTAGAGCAAAGGGACCTCCATAATAGTGCTCTTCCCCATCTTTCTCATACCTCTTTCTTCCAGGGAAATCCTGTAGCATCTGAGGAGTTCTAAAATCCTGTTTGAATTTTTGTTTGTTGGTGAATAGATAGCATGTATATTTCAATGAGGTAGATGAAGATTTTGTAGCCGTACCTAAATGTATACCTATTACCTATAAATATCAGGCTATGAGTTGGGGAAGTTTGTGTGATGGCAAGTGAAAGGAAGAGAAATACAGTTCTTATTTTCAGAATATTTTTTATATCTAGAGACGGTTTCTAAGGACACTGTGGCATAGAAGTAAACACCTTGGCCTCTGAAGGCTGAGAAATGATATCAACTTGCATCTAAGAAAAGGAGTTTATAGTCCTATATTAAAAGTTTTGACAGTAAAACAAAACGACATAAAACATGATTTATAAATGTGTCTCAAGCACAACCTGAACACAATCACCAATAATCAGCCCCAAAGGGATTAAATAATAGACCCCAGTTAATTCAATGGCAGAAACTAAATCTCAAATTTCCTTTGAACACTTTTTGTGAACTCAGTAAGTTCTGTTCACTGCTTGACAGTTTTTGGATAAGATCTGAAGGTGAGCAAAGTTGTATTAGATATTTATCGATACATAAAAAATTATTTACAAATAATGGGTTAAAATATGAGCAGATATTATTTTCACAATTTGGTTGGATTGTGGATTTCACAGCTAAGAAATTTAGCTGTGACTTATCTAGAGGTCTCAGAAAGCTGCAGTCCTGGCTAGACTGGGGATAGAGTCTCATTTGAAGATGTGACCTGGAGCGGGCCTGCATCCAAACTAATATACATGGACCCTGACAAGATTCAGCTCCATGCTAGCTGCTTCTTCTTCTGCCCTAATTCTTTGTCATTCGGTCCTCTTTACAACACAAATTAAAACCTGGCAGCTAGTTTCCATCTGAAAAGTAACCACGAGGGAGTAACCAAGACTGAAGCCAACCTCTATTTATAAGCTGGTCTTAGAAATGCTACCCCATCACTTTACTTCAAGTCCATAGGTCAAGGTCACACTCATGCAGAGGGAACACGAAGGGAATATGAAGGCAGTGGGGCAGAGATCGCCTACCACAAGAGTACACAATGGGAAAAGCATAGTTTTCCCAACAAATGCGTTTGGAAAAACTGGATATTCACATGCAAAAGAACAAATAGGACCCTTATGCTATACGCAAAAATCAATTGAAAGTAGATTAAAGAATTAAACATAAGATATGAACCTATAAAACTCATACAAGCAAAGACAGGGGAAAGCTTTGTATTGTAACTTTGGTTTGGCAATGTTTTCTTAGATATGGCCAAAGGCAAAGCACTAAAAGCAAAACTAGGCAAGTGGGACTACATCAAACCGAAAAGCTTCAGCACAGCAAAGAAACCAGTCAACAGAGTGAAAAGGCAACCCACGGAATAGGAGGAAGAAGATGCAAAAGATATATTTGATGAAGAGTTAATTTCAAAAGTACATAAGGAACTTCCACAACTCATTAGCAATAAATAAATAAATAAAAATAAAATAAAAAATAAATAACTCTTATCATTTCATGTAAAGCCATTTCATCTTTTCTTTTCTTTTCTTTCTTTCTTTCTTTCTTTTTTTTTTTTGAGACAGAGTCTCAAGCTGTAGCTCTGGATAGAGTGCTGTGGCATCACAGCTCACAGCAACCTCCAAATCCTGGGCTCAGGCAAGTCTCCTGCCTCTGCCTCCCAAGTAGCTGTGACTACAGGCGCCCGCCACAACGCCTGGCCATTTTTTGGTTGCAGCCGTCATTGTTGTTTGGCGGGCCCAGGCTGGATTCGAACCCACCAGCTCAGGTGTATGTGACTGGTGCCTTAGCCCGTTGAGCCACAGGCACCGAGCCACATTTCATATTTTCTTGGTATAACACTGACATCACTTCATTCAACAATTTTGCATAAAAACAAAATGTGATAAACTGGGTATTACTTCAATATTATAAAATCAAAGTCATCAAAATTAAAAAGTTCTCAAATTCAAAGTTTGATATTCTTTAGTTGAATTTTACAATATAAACTTAATACTGGCAGAAACTTTTGACTAGCTGGGCTACATTTATTAATCTTCTCCGTTTAGTTGGTTAATTTCCTACCATATCTCGTAATCATCTTCACAAAGTAGTATTACCTTGAGCGTAGGTTTATATTTTGTTCATTTTCATTTATTTTCTTTATCTGCAAAAGAATAATCAAATCCGCTTTAAAAATTTAGTGTACATCACTAAAGAACTACATTTACACACTTTAGAACATATAAGTTGTTGTTTTGGTTTATTTGTGTTTTGGTTTTTTATTTTACTGTTCTTAAATAAAACATAACACTTTTCCCCTGAAAGGACCTTTGCATTTAATTTACTTAATTGGAATGCCAATTTATTTTATTATGAAAAAAATTTTCCTACATATCTGCTAAAATACAATGACTATAATTATAAATATCACCTGTGTTTGATACCTTCTCTTTTTTCATGGCTTTAGATTTTAGAATCCAATATTATATTGACTTTTTTATAAATCTATTATTACCATTGTATACAATATTGAGCCATTGAATCCATTCCTTGCTGTGGAATTAGATGTGTAACCATTGTCTCATAATGAGTATGCTGCCTAACAATGGACTCCTTTGTAAAAACATCAATAACATTTTGAATTCCATCATTATGAAAGATTAGAAATGTACAATTTAATTCCCAGGGTTTTAACGTTAATGCAATACTAGCTGAAATGTTTACATTTTCAGTGCCAGTTTAATTAAGCATATTCATTGTGTTGTATCAAAGTGTAATTTGCACTGGGTTTAAATATTTCAGTATTATGTTTGCACAGAGTTTTTAAACACTGTCACAGAGGGTCCTTCGAGTTAATTTTAAACTCTGGCAAATGAGTCATTTTAAGCTAACCCATGCTTCTTGGTGCATGGCAACACAGCTTTACATTTCCTGACAAATTGAATTCCAGCCAGGTGTCACTCTTTAGAATCCCCAAGGTTTATCTCTGCCCTTTCTGCTCTGACATATGCTTTTGACATACCCAGAAAATTGTGTGATAGAAACCTGTGGAGTTGTGATACCCTCTACAGCAGGGGTCAGCTGTAAAGAACCATTAATGAGGCCTCCCATAAACAAACTGTTGGAGGACGGCAGCAGAGGAAAGGCAGAGATCTGATCTGCTGTTGCATACAACACACTGTGCGGGCCTCTCCTATTACCCATGTTTCAGAGTGCTTTTCCAAAAAGTGAAAACGAGCTAATTTCTTTGTCCATATCTCCCATTACAACATTATGGGGCTTTATTCAAATTTTTCTGTTCTTACAATTTGAGAAGTACTCAGCATTTACTTTTATTATGTTTCACTTGGATATACTATTCATTGTCTATCTACATTAAAAATAGTTGTCACTCTTTGAAAACTGTATTGGAAACACTTGGGCAGAATTCAATAATAGCATTTTAAATATTTTGCAATAAACTGTTCTTAGTGAACCCACATTACAGGTTAATCTGAGATAAGAATAATGAACAACTGAAAAGAAATAATAACAACGTACAATAAGGTAAATGCTGTCAAATAAAAATAACATTGGATGTTTAATTCATGAATTTTTCTCAAAGTGAAAACTTCTGGAAATGCAATACTACCTCTTTAAAAAGCACTAATTAACCCATTCGCTATGTAAATAAATAAATAGACTATTCTAGGACATAAAGCAGGAAAATAAGGGGCTATGACGAGGTGATCTGGAGAGCCAACCAGTAATTATGTTATCTGCAAAGGTCATTTGCTTGATGAATAATTAATGTTTATTTCGGACATGTATATTCACTCATGTTAAATTTTTTGTTTGTTGATGTTACATGTAAATACTTTTTAAGTAATACATCCATTAATATACAAAGCATAGTCAATTTAGAATTAAATCAAACCCAAAGAGTAAGTGAGAGAGAGATTGCAAAACATCTAATTTTCTATATGTTGTGATGTGCTCCAAATTTGTCATCTATGGTATAATGTTTATCAAATATTTTGGTAAAAATAGTCTGCATCTAGATTTTGTAATAATTCAGCATAACGTATATGAAGATATAATTTGAATTAGTACATTTATTTCAAAACTCATTAGAAAAACCACTCCCCTTTCTCCTTTTGTAAACTACACTTAATACTATTAATAAAGCTATGTGGATAATATAAGTACATCAATTATGTAATGTTCTATGTTTGTTTGTTTGTTTTTCTTTTTTTTGAGACAGGGTCTCATTATGTCACCTTCTGTAGTGTGCCATAACATCACAGCTGAAAGCAACCTCAAATTCTTGAGGTTAAACCATTCTCCTGCCTCAACCTCCCAAGTGCCTGGGACTACAGGTGCTGGCCACAACGTGCAGCTTTTTTTTGTTGTTGCAGTTGTCATTGTTGTTTAGCAGGCCTGGGCCGGGTTCGAACCTGCCAGCCTCAGTGTATGTGGCCAGTGCCCTAACTACTGAGCTATTGGTGCTGAGCCAGTAATGTTCAATTTTGAATCAAAAGTTTAAATAAGTTCCAGAAACAATACAATTAATCAAAGCCTACCACCTTAATGGTAGTCGTGTATGTAAGCAACAAAGAAGCCCATAGAGTGAGTGTGTATTCTGCATAGTTGGTTGACAATTGAATTTTTTTTTCCTTGTAAGAAGTGATCTAAAACCTGGAAGAAGTGATAGTCATTTGGTGCAAGATCTGTTGAATATATTGGATGTCGGAGTTTCTAAGCCTCTATAGTATGAGCACAGCTGTTTGTGTGCCATGTGATCAAGCCCTGTCTTGCAAGAAAATTGGCCTATTACTATAGACTAACCTTGGATTCTTAATCATCAGCATCGTCATCATTTCATCCAGCCGGATGGATTGCAGTAGAAATCCAGTCTAATTAGTTGATCAGGTTTGGTGAAGCTATAGAGGATAATAACAGAGCTAGGCCACCAACAAACGCCATTAGCTTTTCCTGGTGAATAGTTGGTTTGGGGCTGTGTTTCAGCACTTGATCTTTATCCAACCTTTGTGCTCAATGCTTGCGATTGTCAAAAAGAACCCATTTTTTATCACATGTAACAATATGACGTAGACAAAGTCATGTTATTATTTGTAATTTTTACAATTTTTACAATTCCTCAGTAGGATACACAATCTTACTTTGCGTAGAAAAGTTTTAAAAATATTTGGGAATAATTATGGCCCTCAAATGCCCCCTTTCTTGGTTTATTAACAACAGCAGCTATTGAAAAACTAAATAGAATTAGAGATATCATCTAGGCGTATAAAATAATTTTTCTCTGTACAAAACCATTTTTTCCTGTGCTTAACGCAAAATTAAGCCCAAGTGTCATGTTAATTCTCTTTTCCATTAATTCTCTGTATCTCTGTAATTAATGTTCTATCGAACAAAAAGAAAGAAAATGATCACTTTGCTAGTGTTATCTGAATTATTTACATTGAAGGTTTTCATAAACACAGTAAAATAGAAATCTTTTGAGAAGATTCCCGGTGAAGAATTCACAGGTTCATTTGCAGAAAGTGAAAGCAGACAAGTCAATCATCTTTAATTCAACCGCAGGAAAGGCATAAAGTACAAAAAAGTTTAGTTACCCTGGATATAACAACTACCAGCAGCATACCAGGCAATTTGTAGGGCACCAGGAACTTTACTTAGAATTATTATAAAATATGTAACATGGAAAAGTAAGGATAGTTTTAAAATGTGTTCTGTCCCCTTTACATTTTAATCAACAGTGGAGTCATATCTTTGGGAAATTTGAAATAACATAAAATCAAGATGCAGTTAAAGTCTGTATGTGAAAATCTATAAATTATATTTTAAGGATCATCTTGCTTGGTGGATATTTGAATTATATTTAACAGCATTTCTCTTAAACTTGAGAAAATAAAATTGACTTAAGCTATATAGGATATTTACCCATTTCTTCAGTGCTCAACCTTTGTCCCCACTCCCTTCCTTCCTTCCTACATTTCCTCAAACATAGCTAATAAATAGCTTTTATATGCCAGATAGTATGACTTTAAAAAGTTCAACGTGTATAAACCACAGCTCCTGCCCTCCATGAGCTATTTCAACAGAGAGCGACTGATAACACAAATAACTCTGTGTTTTCAAGGGCTGGTTTTCTTGTCTCTTTTCCAGTTCTTATTCTCCCAAGTGTCTTTTTGGACTCTTAAAATACACAGCATGAATACTCTTTCCTAAACATTAAACTTAAGAAAGAACTAATAAAAGAAAATGCCATGTATTGCATGAATGCCATAGGTTGATATCTTATAAATATCAACCATTGGCTGCTCTAAATCTTTTTTTTTTTTTCTTTTAGAGATAGAGTCTCATTTTTTTTTTTCTTTGTAGAGACAGAATCTCACTTTGTTGCCCTTGGTAGAGTGCTGTGGCATCACAGCTCACAGCAACTCCAACTCCTGGGCTTAGGTGATTTCCTTGTCTCAGCCTCCCGAGTAGCTGGACCTACAGGTGCTTGCCACAACACCTGGCTATTTTTTGTTGCGGTATGTCTGGGGCCAGGTTTGAACCTGCCACCCTGGGTATATGGGGCCGATGTCCTGCCCACTGATGGTAGCTCCAAATCTTATTTTTGAATATTGAAATAGCTATTAACTGAATTTCAGAAGTACGGGTCTTCATACTTGGCCTCTGTGGGTCATAGTCAGGTTTTTTTGTCCATTTGTTTCTCATGATTCTTTGATAACCTGTCTCATTCCTCTGAGCATTTGTTTACACACATTTGCAAGAACTTCAGATTCTCAACTTGAGCCCTACATGAACAGTAACAAATGGAAGTTGCAATAATATGAACTGTGTGGATAATGTTGTAACAATGAGGGAATGAGAGGGGATATCATATTTGTACTATTATCCAGCATGAGGAATGAACAAATAGTATTGTCTACATAGTAAATAATATTTAAAATATCTATAACATTTAGAATGTTTATTAAATTTGTTTTCTCTTTATTTTCTATGAGTCTTACTATTTATTGGAATTCAGCCTATGTAATGCAATGTAATATGTAATGGGTTCAACATCAAAGGCATCTATTTAGATCCCCATGAGCTTTCATTTCCTGCGAGATATCAAAGCACAATGTCATTAACTGAATATTTACTTTATCATAGCACAACAAAAATAAATACAAGTAGACTCAATTAGTTTATATTTTCTATTGCATAATATCTCCTTGTATGTATTAATATATATTGATAGTTATTCATCATTATGAATTAAAATATTTTTTTTAATCTATAGCAAATGTATTACCATTTGAACTGCAAACAACCTAGGAAATATTATGCCCAGATTAGGAAATAGAGTTATGCTCAGATTACACAATTCTTATATTTGTAAGAATTGTATTTACCTTCACATTAAATTTAAATCCTAACTCAGAGTTTACCAGATTACAATCCAAACAAATCCAGAAACAAGAAAGGCTGGCTGGTGATCTCTCCTCCTCAAGAGGTGGAAATGAGGTGCTGGAAGCCTCCAAAGAGAAACTATTCCCCAGGTTAATACAAGTTCTCTAATAGCTGTGTAACTTTGCTCTGGGTAAAGTGGATAATGAACTTCTCCTTGGTTCTGCCCTGCAGCAATGACAGCTTTCAAAAGTTAGGCTGGGTTCATGACACCTTAACCTAAGTTTTGGAGAAATGACGTGAATCTCAAAATCATGAATACCTTTTAACTCAGAGATTCCTTAAAGAAGTTATAGTCTAAGTAATAAATTGAAAATGCATAAGGTGTTTTACATTATAATTATAATTTTCACAATTCTTATAATAAAATATAAAGTAACATTAAAATAAATTATGGTACTCAAAATTAATGATATGTTATGGTTACAATAAAATATTTGTAGAGACTTTTAGCACAATGAAAACCACTTACATTAGATTAGGTCAGTTTTAATAATTAGCACGCATGGTTCAGAATATAATAGATTCTTAAAGCTACAATAAAGTTGAAGACATTCACTTGCCATTTAATCTAAAACTGAAAAAAATATTATTTAGATAATCCACATTTTTTTCTTAATCATAACCAAAAAGTATTATTTCATTTGATTTCATTTGATTTTATTTATTTATTTTTTGAGACAGAGTCTCAAGCTGTTGTCCTGCATAGAGTGCCATTGTGTCACAGCTTGTAGTAACCTCTAACTCTTGGGCTTAAGCAATTTTCTTGCCTCAGTCTCCCAAGTGGCTGGGACTACAGGCACCTGCCACAATGCCTGGCTATTTTTTTGTTGTTATTGCAGTTGTCATTGTTGTTTTAGGTGGCCCAGGCTGAGTTTGAGCCCATCAGCCTCAGTGTATGTGGCCAGAGCCCTAACCAGAAAGCTACTGGTGCCTCCCAGAAAGTATTATATTAAAAGAGTTTTTTCCAATATATTTCAGGAAAAATTCAGGGATAGAATAAAAAAGCAAGAATTCTGAACGGTTGTATTAAGACTTCCTCCCTCATAATACAGTCAGGAAGAAAATTATTTAGGCTTAAAATGATGTTTAAGTTATTAAAAGATGAAGTCCAAGATTTAAACCAATGTTGTTGGAGTATTAAAAAAAAGAGAGGTCACTGTGCTTACTTTGGTAGATTTGGTTGTCCGATGTCTTAGAATATGGATATGTACAAAAAAGAAGGTTAGGGAGAACACAGAAGTAAGAGATAAGAAGAAAGAGACAGAGAAATTGGGGCAATGACAAAGAGAAATGGAAAGGAAAAATATGTGCATATAGTTACATAAAAGGATAAATGATGTGATTTCTACCAAAGGTTCAAGTATCATGCAGAGTGGGAAACGTCTGTGGAAAAAATGTGGGCGTTTGCTTTGTTAAAGAGAAATTAAATTTTAAGCAAGTGTTCAAAAAAAATCTTTCTGATGAGGCAATCTATTTGATTAAGGATTCAAGGGTGGAAACATTAAAGCTAGGTTGTTCAAAGCACTCAGGGTATCTCGGAGTGGCTTTGCTGTGAGAACAAGCATAGAAATTATTTGATGCTCCTTTCCTTTTCCAATTTTGATAATTTGTATTTAAAATGAAAGTCAGGAAACACACACATCAAAACCTTAACTTTGGAACAAAATGTGGAATATAAATTACATTAGCTTACATTTTTTTGCGTCCAATTCACTATTTTCTTCTGAACTTTTATGTTTTCTGTTGTCTTATTAAAATGAAGAGTTTTTATTTGTTAAAAAAGAGAAGTGCTTGTTTTGAATGTCACAACTCTTGAAATGGTAAGAATCATGTCAAAGGAAGTATTATCACATAACCTTGGCCTGGGGATTATGCAACATGAACTGTCAGTGTGACTCACTGCTAATGTACAAACTGTACACAGTTACGACTTCTCTAACAAAAAGAAGGAAGGTGTTACAGATGAGCAAATGGCTACTTTCTCAGAACCTCTGTAAATAAGATGTTTTAGGTGCTAATGTTTCCAAATGAAAGGCTTTAAGGGCCACGCTATTCTAAAAACGTTTGTGCTCAAAAAAGGCAGTGTATTATTAGCACTTACATGACTCGATTTTAATATAGCTAGTCATTAACCAACACGTACTTTGGAGTACTCTTTTTAATAAAAGTAGTATTTATTTTGGCTTCTAAAACTAAAATCTGTTATTTCTGGGAATCCAAAAAGACACGTTATTTCTGTTTCTATGAAAAAAAAACTGGAACATTGATCAACATATTAGCGATTAGGCCCCCACAAAGACATGAGACGTGTGTTACATTAACAGAGAGACACCCTGAAAATTGTAGTGTTCTCATTGTGTTGGCTTATAATAAATACAAAAACCTAAACATAATTTAACTGATATGTTGTTTAATGTATAACTTTTTATAGTTCTAATTTTTGAAAGTGAGGACTCAGTATTTATTTACTACTCCACATTTTGTTGTTATTTTAGGGAATTGCAGTATATTATGGATGCTACTCATTTTGCCAGTAGGTGGCAGCATAGCTCTTTGATTGCTTGGAAGAAACGTCCTCAAATTTAAAGAAGCGGAAAGAACTCTCCCTACAGGTTATTTAAAAAAGAAAAAAGAAAAGTTTTTCTGCATACTTCACATGTTTCTTTTATTTTTACCACATATTGATGCATGGGACGTAATATTTATATTAGTTTTAAAAGAGATTAGCAATCTGCCTTCCCCTGACAAATACATTCTGTAATATATTTGTAATATCATGTTAATTTTTAAATTATAACATTTTAGAGCAAAAGAAGGAACTTACAAATACTTTCCTTCACCAAAATTATTTTATAGATTTTTTTTAAATAGTGGCCAGAAAAGAGGAACCTACATGTTCAAATTCAACCACAAGTAGTTATTGAAATTAATTAATCTTCATTGAAATCTTTTCTGGAACAATTTTTTTTATGACAATGTTGAAATATAAACTAGTGATTATGGACAGATACTCAAATTTTATCTTTCACGTGTTTTAAAGTAAACATTTTTTGTAAGGTCAAGTGAATCTATCAAAAGATCATTGATAAGTGGTAGTCTTTTTTTTATTACTAATATTCTTAATCCAATAACATCATTAGATTGACTGACTATTCAGTGCCAGTTGATACCGTCATTTCAAATGATGAAATATCATTGTAGTAACCACTCGCTTTGAATCTTTTATAATATCATTGTAGTAACAACTCACTTTGAATATTTAGAATTTTTTTAGATCTTTTAAAATATGTGTTATTTTTAATTATTATAAGTACATAATAGCTGTATATCTTTACAGGACACATGTGATGTTTTGATACAGGAATATAGTATAAATTGATCAAATCAGGATGTCCATCCCCTTAGGTGTTGGACATTTCCTTGTGTTAGAATCATTCCAATTTCACTCTTTTAGTTATTTTAAAGCATATCCTAATTTATTGCTGCCAGGCGCTGGTGTCTCATGGCTGTAATTCTAGCACTCTGGGAGGCCGTCGTGGAAGGCTCACTAGCACTCAGGCATTCAAGACCAGCCTGAGCAAGAGCAAGACTGACCCCATCTCTACTAAAAGTAGAAAAAATTAGCGCGAATTGTAGAAGGTGCCTGTAATCCCAAGTACTTGGGAGGCTAAAGCAAGAGCATCACTTAAACCTAGAAGTTTGAGGTTGTTGTGAATTAGGTTGATGTCAGGGCACCCTAGTCTGAGCAATACTGACTCTGTCTTAAAGAAAAAAAATACACCCTAATTTACTGTTGATTATACTCACATTGTCATGCTATCAAATATCATTTCATTCTATCGAAATTTTTATGATAGTTCTTCAGAATGTATCTTTTTAAGTAGAGAGCTTAAATTGTCAGAGCAGGTATAAGACCTTGTACAGATTTTCCATCCCTCTCCTTCCCTTAAATCCTCCACCCACTCTCTCTTCTGCTCCTTGCACTCTTGGTACATGAGATCTCTGCTGTTCCTAGCGACTGCTGAGCTGGTCCCAGGCCTACACCTTGGTACATGAGATCTCTGCTGTTCCTAGAGACTGCTGAGCTGGTCCCAGGCCTACACCAAAATTTTGCATTCACTAAAACACTCTGGCACCACAGGTTTTCGAGGATTGCTTGCTTATCTGCAGCTATTGGCACACATGTCACAACAGCAATGAAAGGAAGAAAGATTTCTAGTCATCTTAAACAAAATCGCATCCAACACTTCCCTTTATCACTTTGCCTATTCATATTCTTAGATTTATTATTTCCTACAATTTTTATCAACATCAGCAAACAATATATTTAATCTGTCTATCGATTTACTAGTATGTTTATCATCATTTTCCTAATAGAATGTAAGCTTCAGGAAGCCACGGTTTTTGTTTGCTTCTGTATCTCCAATATCTAGATAGTCTATGGAAAATAATACAATTTTAATAAATAATACAATTTCAATAAATTGAATTCTGATGCTGTTCTCTTAAGTAAAACTTACATGGCTTCTCGAGGAAGTTGTGAACAAAACGGGCTGCTACTTTTTAAGGTAGGATTGGCATATAGTTTAATTCCTGAATTATTTGTGATTCGTATCATGTATAATAAGCATTTTTTGATACATTCCTACATCTTTGTTAGTAATTGATGATTATTGCAAATAAAAATAAATGAGAATATTGATAGCACATTAGACTTCCCAGATACTTCTCATTTTGTTTCTTATTCTTCCATTCTGAAGTCAGGGCTTTCAACAGAACAGTGGATAGTGTGCACAAAAGGCAGATTTTCACCACCCTCCCACCTGCTCACCTTCTTAGTTTCCAGTGTTTATTGTTGCTCTTTGTACCATACATATCCTTCATTTAGCTCCCACTTATAGGTGAAAACAGCAGGTATCTGTTTCTCCATTCCTGAGATACTTCACTTACAATAATATTCTGCAGTTCCATCCACGTTATGGCAAAAGATATTCTTTCTTTTAAGACAAAGTCTCACTCAGTCTCCTTGGGTAGAGTGCCATGGCATCTTAGCTCACGGCAACCTCATATTCTTGTGCTCAAGTCATCCCCTACTTTTAATCCTTTGCAAAATCTCCAAACTAATTTAAATACCAATTGTACAAATTTACCCTTGCCATCAATCAGGTATAAGCATTTCCTTTTTACTGCAATTGTGTCAATATAATTGTTTTATTACTTTTTAATGACACCCATGCTGATACAGTTTAAATGGTAATACATCATGATTTTATTTGCATTTCCAGGATGATTAATGGTACTGAGAATTTTTTTCTTTTCTTTTCTTTCTTCCTTTCTTTTTTAATTTTTTTTGTCATTTGTCACCTTCTTTTGAGAAATGTCTGTTGGTGTCTTTTGCCCACATTTAATGGAGTTATTTGTTTTATGGGTTGTTTTTTCCTGCTGATTTGTTCTTTGTAGATTCTGGACAGTAGCTTTTGTCCACTGCATAGTTTGGGAGTATTTTCTCCCACTAAGTAAATTGTCTGTTTGCTCTATTAATTATTTCCTTTGCTGTGATGAAACATTTTAGTTTAAGTCCTATGTATTTATTTTTGTTGTTGCTATATTTGCTTTGGGTTTGTACTCAAAAATTAATTTTGTAGGCCAATGTATTATGTAAGAAGACTTTTTCACATAGACTTTCTTCTATAGTTTTTATGGTTTCAAATCTTACATTTAAGTCTTTAATCCATCTTGAGTTAATTTTTATAAATGATGAGAGAGATAGAGCCATTATTCTACATCTGACTCTCCAAATTTGCCAGCACCATTCTTAAATAGGGTATACTTTTTCCAATATATTTTTATGTCTGCTTTGTTAAAAACTAGTTGGTCATAGTAATATATTTTTTCTGGGTTTTCTATTCTGTTCCATTGGTCATGTGTCTACCTTTATGTCAATAATATGCTGTTTTGTTCATTAAAGTCTACAGTATTATTTGAAGTGAGATAATGAGATGCTTCCATATTTGTTCTTTTTCTGTACAATTGCTTTGGCTATTCTGAGTCTTCTTTGGTTCCATATGAAGTTTAGAATTTTTTTTTAGATCCATAAGAAAAGACATTGGTATTTTCATGGGATATGTGGCGCATTTATAAATCACTTTGAGTAGTATAGCCATTTTGACACTGGCAATTATTCCAATCCATGGGAATTACATATTTTTCCATTTCTTTGTTCCATCTATGATTTATTTTATTAGTGTATTATAGTTATTCTTTTAGGTGTCTTTCACTTCCTTGTTTAAATATATTCTTTGCTCTTTTATTTTCTTTGCTGCTATTGTAAATGGTATCAGTTCTTGATTAAACACTCAACTTGACTGTTATTAGTATATAAAATGCTATTATTTCTGTTGATTTTATAATGGGAGAATTTACTGAATTCATTTATCAATTTATTTTCATAGAGTTTTTAGGTTTTTGTGGTATAGGATCACATCATTAGTGAAGAGGGATAGTTTGACCTCTCTTTCATAATTTGGGTACCCTTTATTTCTCTTTTCCTGATTGCTCTGACTAGTTCATTCAATAGTAAGCTAAATAGAAGCAGCGACAGTGGGCACCCTTTTCTTGTGTAGTTTTTTTGGGAATGTTTTTAACATTTCCCCACTCACTATGATGTTGGCTATGGGTTTGTGAATATAGTTTTTTTTTTTTTTTTTTTTTTTTTTTTAAGATATGCTCTTTCTGTGGATTTTATACCATGAACAGTGATGGATTTTACAGAATGCTTTTTCTGCATCTGTTGAAAACATCATGCTGTCTTTATCTGGACTTCTGTTTATGTGTTGAATCACATTTGCTGATGTGTTTATGTTGAGCCATCCTTGAATTCCATTTGATCATGGTGGATTATTTTGTTGATGTACTGTTAAATGTGGTTTGCTTATATTTTCTTGAGGATTGTAAAAGCTACATATACAAGGGATATTAGTCATTGGTATTCCTTTTGTTATGTGCTTTTCTGGCTTTAATATTAGGAATAAGTTAAGGAGGGTTCCCTCATTCTCAATGTTATGAAACACTTTCATGTGAACAAGGTCCAATTCTTCCTTTTAGGTCTGGTAGAATTCAGCTGTGAATATGTTATTTTCAGCACTTTTTTGTTGTTATTAGAAAATGTTTTATTACTGTTTCAATCTCACTGCTCATCATTGATCTTTTCAGGGTTCTTATTTCCTCCTGATTGAAGCTTGGGAGGTTGTGTGTTTCCAAAAAGTTATTCATTTCCTCTAGATTTTCTAGTTTATGTGCACTGAGATTTCCATAGTATTCATGATGATATTCTGTATTTTTGTGGCATCAATTTTAAAGTCTCCTTTTTCATTTCTGAATGATCTTATTTGAGTAGTTTCTCTTCTTCTGGTTAATTCAGGTAGAAGTCTATCAATTTTGTTTATATTTTACAACAACCAAGTTTTTGTTGTTCCATTGATTCTTAGTATAGTGTTTTATGGTTTCCATTTTATTTAATTCTGCTTCGAGCTTTGTTCGTTCTTTTCTGCTAGTTTTAAGTTGGTTTGTTCTTTTACTAGTTCCTTCAGATGTGACATTAGGTTGTTAATTTCTGATTTTTCTTTTTGGAGGTGAAAGAAGAAGTTATGTGACTATAGAAAAAATAGTCATGTAACTATTTTGTAAGAGTTGTGAACTTTAACTTTGGGATATTTTTACAATGGCGGGTATCAAATTGTTCTGTTCCATGTTTGGAGCCCTTTTACATGTTTTCTGTAGTCAAATTCTAGTGGTGATAAAATTCCTTCATTTTTGCTTTTCAGGGAAAGAATTTATTTCTCTTTAATTTATGAAAATTGTTTTGCAGGATATAGAATTCTTGGCTGGCAGTTATTCCATTTAAAGAGACTGATTGGGACCTCAATCTCTTCTGTCTTGAAAGGTCTTTGCTGTTACTTTGATGGGTTATCTTTTGTAAGGAACTTGTTGCTTTTATCTCACAGCTTGGACAATTTTCTCCTTCATTTTAACTTTGGTCAAGCTGATGACTATGTGTCTTAGTGATGATCTATGTTCTTTGAATCTTTCAGGTATATGTTAACCATGTTATATCTGAACAATAACATCCCTAGTGATACCAAGAAACTTTTCCTCAACTACTTTCCAAAATAGATTTTCCATGCTTATTGCTTTTTGCTCATCTACTCAGGGATATCTATGATTCATATCTTACCTTACTTTGCTTACTCACTCACATATTTCTGACAGTGATTGCTCATTCTTTTTTTGCTTTTTTTCTACATTTTTTACTGACTTAGTTATTTAAAAATCCTTGTCTTCAAACACTGAAATTCATTCTTCTGCTTGGTCTGGTCTGTTCTTAAAGCTTTCTACTATATTTTGAAATTCCTTAAATGACTGTCTTTCCATTAAGTTTTTTTATCTCGTTTCTAATGTTAGTTAGTTTTTCAGTGAATTTTTTTCATGTCCTGAATCATTTTTGAGTATTCTTTGAGATTGTTTTCCACAATCTCTTTAATTCTATTCACCTTACTTGCCATCCAAGTCTCAATTCTAAATCTGTCTTTTCCTGAATTTTTTTTTTGTTTTTAGTTTATTTAATTATTTTTAGTTAGAGTTTATTACTGAGAGCTATTGTGATATTTTAAGGGTATCAAGACAGATTGTTTTCTCATATTGCCAGAGATTATATGCTTGTTCCTGGTCATTTAGGACTTCTTCTCTTACCTCCAATAAGATAGCAGTTATGGTACACTTGTTCTCTTCTACTGAGACCTCTGTTGCTCTGAAGATGTGGATGGGTCTCTCTGATTTGCTTGCATTCTACTCCAGATATTTGACCAGGTAGGAGAGAGATGGATACACTGTGAGCTATTAACACTGATGCTTTGCTGTATGTTCCCTATTATCCTAGTTAGTACAAGACCACCATGGCAGGGTGGGCCTGTGGTGGGGGGCATGCGTGTGAGATGGAGCTGGCCTGCAGCATAGAGTCACACCTGGAAAACAGGTAGTCTCCCAGCTACAGTGGCATAACTGGACCTAGGCAGGCTAGGTGCCAGGTACACAGGCAAGGTGAATACCTCATGGGGCATGGCACATGGAGGGCATTGTGGGCTTCCAGAGAGGTTCTGCCTATGAGATAGGGCATCTGCATGAGATAGAGCTAGCCTGCAAAGTGTGGCATGCATTCACATGGACCAGGCCAGCTATTTCCCAGCACATGCCTGGGGCAAGTCCATGACTGGTATTCTACCCAGATTCAAAGTTGATGGCTGCACTAGCTCTTGACTTAATTAGAGACTGCTAGGAGGTGGCAGTGGTGATCCAGCTGCCCCAGCAGTAGGTGGTGGGTGGCAAGGGCTACAGGGGCATGTTCTGTTTGGTCCTTTAGGAAATGTGGTTAAGCAAGATTAGCTTGACCACCGCAGGGAGCACAGGTCTTGTGGTCTCCTGTTCTGCCCAATACCTTTGCTGGTAGCAGTGGTGAGGGTGCACATCACCTTCACAAGGTGCATGTGTGAGCACTGAGACTGATTCCTCCTTGCCTGATAGGGGAAAGGAAGAGGTAACAGTTCATATCTGAGTACTGGACAGAAGTAGCACTCTGGAGTTTGGATATTACAAGTGGCGTCTGCAACTCCAAGCCATGCAAGACAGCTATGCCTTTTCTCTGGAGAATTGTCTTTGTACATCCTCCAGTCCGGTCTCAGTAGCAGTCAGAGGCCTTTCTGTGATGGAGGTCCTCCCCAGCCACTATAGTTGCAATATCCTCAGGGGGGCCATGAAGCATGGGATTCTCTCCTCTGTTCCTTCCCCACATGAGGGTGCCTTTCTTCCACTTCCCTCTTCTTCATTTCACTTCTGCCTCCTCTCTTTGGATTCCCAGTGCTCTACTTGGATGATCGATCCAAAGGGTGGATATATATTCACCATCTATACATCACTTTTCATCCTCTCTGTGAGAGCAGTATTATACCAGCCACACTTAGTCTGCCAGCTTGGGTCCAACCCAATTCTAACACTCAATTTGAATAAGAATATTATTACATTAAATATTATTGTATAAAAAACAAGACCTGCGATATTTATGCTATTCAAGACTATTGTAATTTTAAAATGTTATAATCAATAGTAAGAAATGTATATTACACAAATTCACTTCACTTTAAACTCACACTATACTTACTTATTTTTTCTAAGTTTGACAATATGACTTTTTATGAAAGAATGAAACTTTACATTCACACAAATTACCTGTAAACAAATTAATAGCTTTAATAATGGTCTTGCTTTATGATTCTATCACCAAAAATCAACATAAGAAATGACTCTCATTATTAAAAAAAAATTAAATAAAACATGGTGTAGTTCTTCATTTAAATAATGAACAATTGATATTGTTTACTATAAAACATTTTGCTTAAAATAGTAAGGAAAATGAAAAATGTGGATCAATGAGATAGTAGGCAATTTCATATCTATATGCAGTAAACCTCAGGCCATTCAAAAAATGGTACAGAGCAATGAGATAAAAAAGCTATCAAAATCTCTACAATCATTCTATTGGGCCTTGAAATGAGATCTGTGTATGTTACACAGGAGTGCAATTAACTAGTAGGCAATATCCAGGAGAATAGAATAAATTTACAAAAAAATATAAATGATAATTTATACCAAAAATTGTATTTTTACCTAAAATTTGAAAAAACAAACTGAATTTAAAAGAAAACCTTTGCATTACAAAGGCATAGGATTTTTGTCCTGGCATTTACTATGTGAATGATCACTGACTGTATATCGTGACTTAAAATGTTTCAGAGAAAAGGTCTGAGGAAACTAGTCACATAATGAGGAAAATAAGCCAATAAACAGTCTATAGTTTTATTTGCCCAACAATGGGTTCTCCATAGAGCTGTCTCTCATTTCAGACATCATAATCTGTAACACCTTAAAACATAACACAAGTATCCTTCATACAGCCCTTTAGTTCTGGCTATGCAAGTTAATAATGTTTCCTGGACATGAACCTAAACTGGCACTAGGGCTCTACAATCATGCAGAGAACACACCAGAATTTTTATTTATGGCCCCACTGCATGAACACAATAAACTTTCCTCATGCAATAAGAAAAGTATCTTTCTAGATTTAGGAATTTTGAAATAAAGTCAACTGAGACTTTTTCATGTTGTAACTATTATTAGTTATTATATATAGTATTCCTGAACAGATGTAGATAAAGTTTGTTTAAACACTATATTATTTCATATCATATTTTAAAACATCTACTTGGGGCTCTATGTTTCATGCACAGCAATGTTGCATTCATTCTTTTTACAGTAATGATTTGTTGGTGTTACAGTCTTCTCTCAGGGGACTGCGAGTTCTTTGGGCAGAGAAACTATTACTTTTTGCCATTTTTTTAGACTATCTAAGAGTGTTTTGTCTAAAAGTGTTATTCAATAGATGTTGTTACAGAGCTCATAAATGGAATTTATTCTTTTAACACTTTGTTAGGTATATAAATATAAGTAAGAAGTAAAATAATATAATCATTCAAAGCCATTTTGATTTAAATAATGTAGTTATAAACGATTGTAGAAAGACTTTTGAAAATTTATGTAGTCTTTGGTTTTTTATTCCTCTCTTCTTTATTTTTAATATAATCAATAAGAAAATGAAGGAAGAAATACATTTAAAGAGTTTCTTTATAAAGATTTTATAGGCATTTATGAGAAAAATAGGAACTATCTCAGTACATTTTGAAAAAATGATTTATAGTTACTCACTTGTTTTTTGTTTTTATTTTTTTAATTATTTCTGATCAGCAAGCAAAGATTTCTGAAAACTTTCTGATATATTCTATGTTTGAATTCAGATATGCCTGTACTTTTAAATTGCTTGTCAAACATTACATTAAGTTGAAAATAATTTGATTTCTTCATCTTTTGTCTAAAGGTAAGATACTTTGCCATCACATTTCTGTGTAATATCCACAATACATACATCTGAGCATAGAGATAATTAACTTTTATTTGTCAATATCTGATTATTTGTTTGAAATAAAAGTGTGAAGATGTGTGCAGGGAAAATGTTAAAAGACAGAGGGATTTGAGAAAATTGTTTTAAAAATATTATATATACTTGCCTTATTGTATTTTTCTTGACATTACGCTTCTTAAATGCTGTTAAAGTGAATGAAAACATCAAACTGATTCCTTATTAAAATTGTTTTAAAGCATTTGTTCTCTTTCTATATTAATTTTGGTGTAAGTACACATGTGCTTACAGGTCTTATAAGATACTACCTCAAAATTCAGCATCTGTATGTTTTAGGGCTCTATCCTGGGCTTCCTTTTGTAATCTGGAGATATAGAAAGATCAGTCTAAAGGAAGGTGACCAAACTTACGGTATCTCTGAGCCACATTGGAAGGAGAAGAGTTCTCTTGGGCTACACATGAAATACACAAATGCTAATGGAAACTGGTGAAAAAAGAAGGAAAAAAGGAAAGAAGGAAGGGAGGGATGAAGGGAGGCAGAAAGGAAGGAAGAAAGAAAGAAGTAAGGAAGGAAGGGAGGAAGGGAGTGAGGGAAAAAGATACATGTGTAATTTTCAAGATATCCACAACCATAGATAAACCAGAAGTCTTCACATAATTATTCTAATTATGCAGTGGTCCATTCAGGAAAGTCTTTTAAAATCATCAGCAGGTCCCAGGTTTGTGATCACTAATATAGAAAATTTACATATCTAAGCAATAGAACAATAAAATGTGGTTTTTCAAAAAATTTTTTAAGATGCACCATAGGTGTGGCCCCACCAATTACCCTCCTTCCACCCCAACTCCCCTTCCCCCCTCCCTACCCTTTCCCCTTTCCCTATATTCTTGTGTTATAGTTGGGTTATACCATTCATACGACAGCTATAAATTATCTTCATAGTAGGGCTGAGTACATTGGATACTTTTTCTTCCATGCTTGAGACATTTTGCTAAGAAAAATATGTTCCAGCTACATCCATGTAAACATGAAAGAGATAAAGTCTCCATCTTTCTTTAAGGCTGTGTAAGGTTACAGGAGAACCTTGCTAAATGCAGAATACAAATGTCTTCATATAATAATGGAGAAATTGCCAGAAAGGCTATGTTAATCAGTTTGATGAAAATAGTTCAGATTGTATATGAAACCAACACATTGTACCCCTTGATTGCATTATTGTATACAGCTGTGATTTAATGATAAAGATAATGAAAAAATAAATAAAAATAATTTTTTTATTATAAAAGTAAAAGTGGACAATAAGAAATTAGAGGGATAATTGGTGTTGTACTCAACAAACATTTTTCAACATCTGGTTCAATGAAGTAGTTGCAATTCTCAGTGAGTTCTCAAAGTGCTCATCAGATTTTTTTTTTAAGTGTTAGAATATTTATTTATTTATTTATTTTTATAATTTTATTGAATCATAATTCTGTACATTGGTGCAATCATATGGTTGTAACTTACTCCTAATGTGCTTCATTATTCAAAATAGTTGCTTGCAAATGTAGGTGCTTGCAAAAAGCAATGACATGAATGGGGTGTGATTGTGAAGTGAGGGATACTTATCTCTGAGAAGACAGGACCTATGAAAGTCCAATAAAGAACAGGATCAATTTTTTTTAAGTTGGGTATCAGATTGTAGCTCTGTATTTGAAAGTTAGCAGGTAACATGCTTATGTCAACTGAAAATGGAGTCACCAATGCAACAGGATATCGATTATTGCTCCAGAAATCTTGAAATCTGTTTTCAAATTCTTATATCAAATCAGAAAGCAAGACAGTACGTTTCACTGTTCTCAGAACCTTCTTTAACCAAGAAAAGAAGAAATTATTTGTCTTAATTTGAGCTTGCCATAATTTCACTTTCATTTTGAATTCTGTTATGGTTGGAAACATTGTATTGATGGTTTGGCTTTTACCATAAAGACACATTTTTTAACTCATTTAACTGAGCTATTAAATACACTAAAAATGCTAAATCTGTAAGCCAGGTTTCATTCCCAGGTTCTGGCACAGTTTATGGTTCTTGATACCATAAATGATGTAATCACATGTTGAAAACATAAAATATTTTCAACATTTGGCCTTGACTGAGCCATCTTACTTGCAAAAAGAAAATGATGTCACTGTACTCAGCATCAATAATTTTTAAGGAATTTCTGCAATGGGCAATGATTAAATCCCTTGGTCCTTATGAAATCCAGTCTTGATGATATTTGCATGTTAACCATTTTTAAAGATTTTGCAAATTAATTTCCTTAATGTATGATACAATGATACATTATAAATGTGAGTTTAGGGTGGCAATTGCATTGTCTTCTATTAGTTTTAGACATCTCTCTCTTTTACCTACCATTGCCAGGCACCATCAATAGCTATACCCACATATGTTGACAATGGAAAAAGAAAATTGCTTTAATGCATTTTTGCTGTTTTGTATATATCTTTTGATTTAGTTGTGTCTTTTAGTGGCACTAAAGAAGCTGTTTCTCTGGTGACATTATCTTCATCATCTATACCGCTAATAAAATGGCAGCTTAAGGCATATTTGTATCATCAGTGCAGTCATTCATCACCAAAGCATAAAATGTGAAATGAGTAGGTTTGCTCTCCAAACATCTATTGATAGGTTTTCAAATTTCTTCAATCACCTGGCTTTAGTTTGGTGAGACAAACTGATTTCAGAAATGTCCCCTTTTTTTCACCATTAATTATATCCACCATGTTTTCCATACATTGCTTCATAAAGTCACCATCAGTAAATGGCTTTGTGCTTTGTTGCTCTTAAATATGCTACCACCTAACAAGCTTTTAACATGGAACAACTCCATCTGAGTTGTAACTTTAAAAACAAAAAATTTTGTTGAGAAAACAGACTTTTATTTAGTTCTACTCTTTTGTCCTTATGATATAGTTCTTTGTATGTATCAAATTTGTCAGCAAGCTTTTACATATATGCTTTTCCAAATTCCAGTCTTTGAAAACTTGCACAAATTCCATACAATTAAGCAGAACGTCTTACTATTTACCACTTTTCCTTTAAGAATCTTCCTTCATCCATACTTTTTCTTTCTGGGGTTTTGCTAACTTTTGAGATGTTGTAGAAGCCATGCTGGGATTAAAAAATAATAACAGATAAGGGACTATATTTACCTTTATTATGAAAATTAATAGAAAAATAGAAAGCAGGATTTGAGCCCTTCCACATCTTGACTGCTGATGCAGGGAATGCAAAGGGCTGATTGCAAAGCACAGTAGGCAACGCGTGAGACGCTGCTGAGGTGAGGAAATACCCTTAGCAATCAAAGACAGGGGCTTATCTGACTTGCAAAGTAGATGGCAATATTACTAATAATTGCTACATTGCCAAGTCACCTCAAGCTCATGTGGTACCTCATGGTGTCAATTTGACTGTCTGTGCTTGGAAGATAACACCCTGGGTAACACCTTGGAAGCCACACACTGCATGAAACTGAAGCCACACCATGCATGGGTACAGATAGCAAAAGTACACGTATTTTCATTTTACATGACGTTGTTGACACAATCTGTTGTTTTCTATAAAGTTCACGCTTGAGAACCGTATAATTGAATTCTAAAAAAATCACAAAAAATACCTCTTATTGCTTTTAGGAAGTTTATGATTTTATGTTGGGCCACGTTCATAGCCATCCTGGGCCACATGAAGCCTGTGTGGGCCATGGGTTGGACACCGTTGGTCTAAAGTCGTGGTGTTCTTCCATTCACCCCCTGTGGCCACCTGGGAGGTACATGTAAGACTATAATTATTACATAGGTCCATCAACATATGTATCCTTAGTTCCAGATACACTAAGTGGGTCATTTTAACATGAAATATTATAAAGTTAATAAGTATTCTTAAAGAAAATAGTAATATGCTGAAAAAGTATATGCATTTTTATTTAAATAGAGATGAGTGTAATAGTAGGTTTTATGCACACAGAATCATACTATTTCTTGATATGAACTGGCAATTCTTCTTCCTTAAATGTTAGCATAGCACTTCCTGGGTATGGTTTGATGCAATATCAATACAATCTTATCAGTCCCTCCTCTATTTTCACTGCTGATTCTTTCACACTTGTTTGTGCCAACTTACATCTTCTCTGAGTCTGTGCCAGAATGATTGCTTCTATTACATTTATCTGTAGTCACAGTAAAGACTTTAAAAACAGCTTGTTTTTGGAATTTTTAAGCTGCGTACTTCTTAGAAGTGTTTTGATTATGTACTATATGCTCAAAAATGTTAAAATAATTTTAAATCATTGCTTTATTATTTTCCTCATCTCATCTACATTGACTCACTTTGATTAAAATATTGAGCATAGGAACCTAGAATGTCTTAAAACCAATAATATTTAAAGTACAACTATCCAAAGTCTACCAATAAAATAAGAACCATTCAAGAAAAAAGAAAGAAAGAAAGAAAGAAACCTCAACTCTTCTTAAGGAACAAAACTGATTTATATTATAGAATTTCAATGAAACTATACTAGGGACAAAAATAGTTATATGTATCATGGTGAAGAAAAATCAATAATACTTGTTGTCCTTATTTATTTATTTATTTATTTTGAGACAGACTCTTACTCTTTCACCCTGGGTACAGTGCTGTGGTGTCATATATCACAGAAACCTCAAACTCTTGAGCTCAAGGGATCCTCTTGCCTCTGTTTTTTTACTTTTTGCAGAGATGGGTCTCATTCTCGCTCAGGCTGTTCTTGAATTTCTGAGCTCAGATGATACACCCTCCTCAAAATCCCAGGATGTTAGGATTACAGGTCTGAGCCACTGCGCCTGGCCTGTTGTCCTTAAATACTAAATAAGTACTTCATATGAAACAGTATTTTGTCTACCCTTCACAATATATAGCCTAGTGACTGATTTTCCATTTTTTTCTCCATGCTTTATAAAAGATATAATTACCTAATCATTTCATTTCTGTATTTTTTTTTGCATGGATAATTGATTGACAGTCAGTGACATTGCTTATATTGTAGCTTATGTCAAACTGTGGCAAAGTGAAATGGAAGGAATCTTGTCATCATCACTTGACCTTTAGAAAAAAAGAACACTCTGTTCACAGACCTAATGTTCATCTACAAGTCCTAGTTTGTTCTTTCTTTCTTTCTTTTTTTTTTTTTTGAGACAAAGTCTCATTTGTCACCCTCTGTAGAGTATCATGGCATCATGGCTCACAACAACCTCAAACTCTTGGGCTCAAGAGATTCTCTTGCTTCAACCTCCCTAGAAGTTGGGACTACAGGCATCTACCATAACTCCCAGCTATTTTTTGTTGTTGTTTAGCAGGCCCAGGCTGGGTTTGAAACCACTAGTCCCCATACATGTGGCTGGCACCCTAACCACTGAGCCATGGGTGCCCAGCCAAGTTCTAGTTATTCTTAACACTGTGGTGTCTACTCATAACTATACAAAAAATAATCCTTATCTGTGAGTTTCTTCATTTGCATTAATAACTTCCACAATAGTAGTGTGGATAAATGGAGTCATAGAGTTTAACTTACTGATGGTTAACATAGTACCAAAGGCTAGAAACAGTTAATGAGAAATAAAAATGATTTTCCAGGCTTGGCGCCTGTGGCTCAATGGGCTGAGGCACCAGCCACATGCACCTGAGCTGGCGGGTTCAAATCCAGCCTGGGCCCGCCAAACAACAATGACGGCTGCAACCAAAAAAGGGCCGGGCGTTGTGGCAGGCCCCTGTAGTCCCAGCTACTTGGGAGGCAGAGGCAGGAGACTCACTTGAGCCCAGAAATTGAAGGTTGCTGTGAGCTGAGATGCCACAGAATTCTATCCAGGGTGACAGCTTGAGGCTCTGTCTCAAAAAAAAAAAAATGATTTTCCAGTTTTTCCACTGCTCAAAATGCATACCTGTTTTATCACTCATGTGTGAAAATATAGTTGGTAGACATATACTCACTTTAATCCATTCATTCATTTTCAAGTAATTAAAATACATTGACTCATCATAACATATTAGAAAAATGGAAAGCCATTAATGGGTTAATTTAATGGTTAGTAGTATTACTTGAGTACTTAAAAAATATAAATGAATTTAGTTTTAAGTGATTTTCTATACTTAATAATAATTTACACTATATCTACATGTCAATTTCACTAAATTAAATCACCTGCACTCTATCTAGAGGAATTAATGTAATTTATGTAAGATATTTGTACAATGTTATTTTTATACTAATAAATAATATTTTAGTAGTTGCTAAAGATAATTATCTTTTAAAATAATTATAAACTTGGTTTATATTAGTTTATTTTCAAAGTGACAAAGACAGAAATGTTTATTTTAACACTGAAGAATTCAAATTTTCTCTCATATCTAAGTTAACTTGAAGAAAATTACTTTCTCACTTTAAACAACTATGAAATTGCAGAAAAAAATAAAAGGCAAATGTTTCCAGAAATGATGATGATTTCGAGAAAAGGAAACCAAACAAGTTGAGCAACACATTCACTCGGGCCTTCTGGTGGGGAAATCGTCTCCACCACAGCACAATGAGTCGGATTCCAGTAAGAGCGAGTAACAATCACCCTGAGCTGGAAAATAATGTTGGAGGTTGGGGTGACCAAAAGGCTGAAATTAGTACAGTAGGTTACAGGAAAGAAGAGTTTTGCTGAGACAGAGTTCTCAGAGTCTGAAGAGGGCTCTCTATGCTCCATGACCTAGAAATTATTTGCACATGTGGAGAGTTCTCCTAAGGCTGGTAGAAGGTCACTGCTGCAGATCTGCAGGAGGAGTGACAAGATGGCCGATTGGAGCCAGCCTCCAACAGAAGCTTCTGTCCAGATGGAAAGATAATATCCAGAAAGTACACAATTGAGCTGAAGACTGGGAGCTGAGAGGAGAGAGAAGAGTGATAATTGCAGGTTACCTATGCTGAGTCAAACTGCAACTCCAAGAAAGCAAACTTCAGGTACAAAATTCATCCCAATGGAAAATGTCCATCCTCTTCCCCAAGAAAGTTGTGTTGCTTTTCTTTTTCTTTTTTTTTTTCTCTTCTCTTTATTTGCTCCTGTAGGTTTTCTACAGGTGAGCAGTGAACTGAGGACCTCTTGTCTCACCCCATGAGTGAGAGTTGTAGGAAGTGGGGTCTACTGCTCCAGAGGGACCCTGTTGTGACCCAGAGTACTTTCTTGCCAGGCAGAAAAATTGAAATAACACTTTCCCTGGCATTCTGAACTTCCAGTCTACCCTTTCCCCATTGCCTGAGGAACCAGAAGCATAACCCCTGCAGACATTGTGGGAAGAGACTCATGAGCAGTGTTCCCCTGCACTGCTGCACCAAGCATGCTGCCCCTGCCCAGTCAAAGCCTCACCTCCAGCTCTGCAATAGCGGTGGGTCCCTTGCTCCCTAGCCCTGCAGGAGCCTTGGCACCACACCACACTGCCCTGCAATAGTCGTGAGCTGAGCACTCTCTTTGTTGAAGTCACTGGGCACTAGGCACTTCCAGATCCATGTGCAATGTCCCCTCCTGCTGCTGTATCCGTGTGCCCCACGCTCCCGGAGCTGTTCCTACAGCCAGAACTCCCTGGCTGTGGCAGTCATCTGGGAGCTGTGCAGGTTCACTAACTTCAAAGATCCAGAAACAATAGAGCTATCCCACTCAGGACTAATCTTGGTGAGACACCTCCCTAACTCTGAGGACTGTCAGAGGAAACCAGAACTCGCTCTATAGGGATACCAATGCTACAGAGCAGCAGGGGCAAAGGTGTGGTGGCTGAGGGAGAAAAGCATTTTCTGACTTGTTACTCCCAGGATTAGACTGAATTCAAGTGGAACACTTGCCAGTGGCTATTGAGTACCTGAGGCAGGCAGGCCTCAGGTACCCCCGTAGGCTGGTGGCAGAGGGTAGTGGCCGGCCATGGGGCATTGACCTTCCTTTGACTGTGACAGGTGCAAAGCCCCACACATCTGCTTATTAGAGGAAGCAGGACCTCAGCCCTGTTGGGTCACCAGTGACTGGGCAAGAAAGAGGATCAAGGTGGAGAAGGAGACACAGCTCCCTGATCTAATTCTGCTACTGGGTGGGCCTTTCTGATTTCAGAGCACCAGAGCAAGCCAAATTTGAGCAGCCAGTAGACCTCTGCCATGTAGTTACTGGAGACCTTTCAAACTTTCCCACTTGAGAGTTTGTACTGACTGGGTCAATTGGTTTGGAAATCCCAACCTTGCTCCTGAAATTTCTCAGAAAGTAATTCAATTTTAGAAGTATTGGAAATTAAATAACATAAATAAACTACAGATAAAGATGCACACAAAAAAATATTTTAAACAGAGTTAAAACAAAAATGCAACATATGAAAATTTGTAGTATGTAGCTAAAATAGTTCTTGGAAGAAAAATTAAAGTATAAAATAATTATGTTCTAAAAAACCATAACTTACTGATCTAAGTTTTTACCTTAAGGAACCAAAAAAAGATGAAACAAAAAGTACCTATGATAAGAAAAAGGAACAAAATAAGAATTATAAGAGTATCAATTAAAGAAATAGAAAACACAAAAATGAAATGAAGAACCTGTGTTAGGTTTTTAAAGGTCAATAGAATTGGTAAACAAAGACAAGAAAAAATGTAAATTTCTGATGTTAGTAATGAAAGCAGAGGTATTACTACAGATTTTCCATGCATTAAGATATAAGGGAATTCAACTTTGATAACTTAGATGAAATAGAAAATATCTTTGGAAAATGTAAACTATCAAAACTCACCCAAGAAGAAATGACACCATGAAAAGCCATCCATACACTTTGAAAAGTTAGTTAGTTACAAGTTTAAAATGTTTTACAAAGAAAATTTCAGACCCAAGTATATTGAATGATGAACTGTCCTTAATATTGAAGAGAAATATTAAAAATTTTAAAGAAAAATATCTAGAAAGTATAAGAGCAACAAACACTTTGCATGTCATGAATACAGATGAAAAAAATTGATAGCTTGGAAAACTTAAGACAGCTATTTCTAAACTGGGTATATCATGACCTGGTTTGTCCTAAGAATTCAAGGTGCATTTACATTTTAAAATCCAGATAGCCATAGTCACTCATGCCTATAATCCCAACTACTCAAGATTCTAAAACAGAAAGATTGCTTGAGGGTAGGAACTCAAAACCAGCCTGGCAACATAGCGGGACACTGTCTACAGAAAACAATGTTGAAACCAATGTGATTCACAATAAATACAAAATGAGTAGGAAATAAAAATCATATGATTATTTCACAATATGTAGTAAAAGCATGTGAAAACTTTTAAGGCATATTCATGATAACTCTATGGAAAAACACTATGGATTTTTATTCCAGTTACTAGGACTGGTGTTTATATACATTGGTTATTTATGTTTTTTAAAGCTTTTATTTTTGTACATTCTATTTGCTTTTGTATTCCGGTACTATATAACTATTTAAAGATTAATAAGCCTTTCACGTTCAAGGTATCTAATTCTATACCACATTCTACCTAGATCTATTTGGCCACTTTTATTTCAGGGCTTTAAATCCAAATGTATATAATAGAAAGAAACAAAAATCACAGAGGCACAACAATAAACAGGAATCTAATTTATAGATTATATAGATGAAGCTAAAGATATAATCTAGCCAGAAAGTTCCAATTAGACAATGATAATTCCTGCAAAAGACTGAGCTTTAGCAATGGTGTGGAGACAGAGTGGTGACTTCCAGTGCTTCTCCTGTTCAAAGTCAGGTCACCGTCCTCTGCATGCCCAGCAAATAATCTTGACTATGGAATTTTTATAGCTATATTGCTTCTACATATCATCACAGTCCTCACAGCTTCCTTCAGGATTACTCACATTTCTAGGAGTGGCCAGAAGGTTAGTTCATACAGGCATACAAAAGTTGATTCTTTCACCTAAAATTGGGAGGCACTGATGGCCTCTCTTAGTGACAGAGCTCAATGAAAGATTAGCTGTAGCTGTGATTGCAGTAGCTTTACAACAGCCCCTTCTCTGTCCAGTTCTATCTTCTTCACTGACTGACAAGACCATTGCCTGAGAGTACTCCCCAATAACTTGTCTGCACACAACTCCTTGTTTCAGAATCTGTTTTCAGGGAAGCCAATGTAAGACCTTCAATGAATATTGAAGTGATGCTTGCAAGAGAATATTTTTTCAGGTACAAGGTGTGATTTTCGAAAAGGAGAACTTTGCAGTGAATCAAGTAGTCGACAGAACAGAGTGTGACTGAGGTGTGTGAAACGGGAAGTGTTACCTGACCAAAGAATAGTGGAACTACTGAATTTAAGTAATACACAGCTTTATGAAAATTTATTTATCAGAAAATAACTTTGAATCACTGAACAGGAAGTAAAGTTAGCTTGCAAAAATAATACAAAAATAATTTATTTTAAAATAAGTGGAACAGAATCATTTGACAATTTGACACCTAGATCCTGTGATTGCCAAGTACATTCTGGCATTATTGGCACTAAAGCCAGGGCAAATATAAACAGTTCCAGTGAGCAAAGCTGGCGCCAACCTATGCTGAAAATTGCTTTAACTTAAACACTAATGCCAATTTGTTTTTACATCACAATAAGGAAAAGAGAAGGCTAAAATTAAATTTTTACATGGTACCCATTCCAGTTATCTGTCAATGCCTCCTTCATTTCTCCTCATTTATCTGAGCTCCTGTACATCTGCTAAGAATGAAGCCAACCACCAAATTTCTAAAATGAGAAATCTGGGAGCCAATTTAGACTCTTACTCTCATGATCCTTACATGCATTTCCTACATCAAGTCCAAGCTGGCTGCTACTCTTATTAGTGTTTGATGCTTCTCCCCAGTTCCACTGTTAATTGTTTAACTCTAGTAATCAGTATTTTTTTGCCATCCATATCTTCCAAACTAACCTAAAAGTTCTAAAAATGAGCTTAGAACAATACCCAACACTTAGAAACAGGCTGCTGTGAGACTCAGCTGTGAAGATACCACACTCTCCACAGTCTCTTGCCTATGCTGCTTGCCTGGGACAGGCCCCATCCTCCATAATTAGAGACCCAAGATACCATTTTGATAGTTTAATGTAGGACTACAATCTGCCTTCATGCCAAATTTGGGCTGACAAGGCTAGAGTGACCACCTGGCCAGTGAGGGACAGTGGAAATAAAGCTTTCCTAAGCACACTTTGGGAAACACCCAGTATACTACAGTGGTGATAGGACTAGAGAATTGTTTATCTGGCCCATGACAGCTACTGACAATGCCAACATGGACACCCTGGGTCCAACTGGGCTGATCCAATCCCGGTACTGCCATTACTCACAGCACACCAGACGCCCAGGGCCTGAGAACCCACCAACATCCCCAGGTCATTATTTCCAATACTGGCTTCTGAACAAGTCATGTGGGGGCAAAGACACTGGCCATTCAACACCTACTAACACTGATGCCAATGTGAGCTAATATGGGGACCAAAACAGGCAATGCAGACTACTGCTGACACCACTGGGGCCCAGACCTGCTCAGGTGGCGTCCAAGTTCCCAGCAAAATTTGAACAGAGCCTCAACTAATAACTGTACTCTATGCCTCTGAGAAAAATCACAGGTACCCTGACCATCTGTACTACCAAAGAAAACGTAACAAAACTCACATTACTACAGTTATCCAAAATGAACACTAACGTATTCGGCTCAACCAATAATATGAGTCTTAAGGAAAATATTTTCCATATGAAAGTAATCTGAGGCCAATTTCTTCAAGTATTTTTCTGCACTCTCTCCAAGAATCTTTATAGTTTCATGTCTTAAGTTTAAATCTTTTATCCAGTGAGAATCAATTTTTGTTAATGTTAAAAGGTGTGGGTCCAGTTTCAGTCTTCTACAAGTCACTAGCTAATTCTCCCAGCACCATTTGTTAAATAGGGAATCTTTCCTCTAATTCATATTTTTGACAGGCTAACCAAAGATTAAATGATAATAAGAATCTGGGTTTATTTCTTGGTTCTCAGTTCTGTTCCATACATCTACCTCTCTAT
>CAUYON010040806.1:0-35182 GCA_963573935.1 Arctocebus calabarensis
CCTTAGTAATATTTGAATATACTGCCCAATTGTTGAAAATACCACATTTAAAACTTAGACTCTATGCTCAGGGCTCAAGGTTAAGGTGCGGGTCACATACACCAAGACTGGCGGGTTCAAACCCGGCACAGGCCTGTTCAACAACAACAACAAAATAGCTGGCATTGTGGCCTGTAATCCCAGCTACTTGGGAGGCCAAGGCAAGAGATTTGCTTAAGCCCTAGAGTTTGAGGTTGCTGTGAGCTGTGACGCCACAGCACTCTACTGAGGGTAACACAGTGAGACTCTGTCTGAAAGAAAAAAAAAAAAACCCTTAGGCTCTAATAACTTATCAAATATGTACAGAACTCTCCAGCATGCAAGGTACTATAAACACACAAGATATTTTTAAATGTTCAGCAACAGAGAAGACAGAGTCACGGCTTTTTTTAAATAAAAGTGGCAGTGGCTTATAAACTGTCCAGAGCTAACAGGCACACGTTAGTGAAATCTTTCATTACCCTGGAATGTAAGGTAGAGTGAAGAGACAGTGTGAGCGATTACAACTTCACCACCGTAGGAATTCAGTCACTGGAGCTATCATATCATGATTAGAAAGTGGCTGAGGTAGGGTTTAGATAGCTCCAGTGAAAGTAAAAACGGTGAGGTTCTTTATCTCTGTTCCTGTTCTGTGTGCCTGATGGGACGGCTTTTGAAAGCCACTGGGTAGTTTCCCATTCAAGGTACCACAAGGTAATTAGACCCAGCAGTGAGAAGCGAAAGAGAGTGAGGCGGTCTGGAATCTTTTGCCCCCAGAGAGCAAAAGCCATCTAGATAAAAGGTAGATGGAAGAGAAGTGAAATAAAGGAGGGAAACTGCCCAAACCTGCCAGATTCTTCATGAATCACACGTCACACACCTGGCCCCATTAGGAAACCTATCTCAGAATCTACGAGAAGTCTTGGGAATGGCCTAAAATCTTGTAAAGATGGAAGTCGAAATCAATTTCAAATTAATCTAAGCATAAGGAACCAATCTGTCCCAATCCAAAGCATAGATTTCTAAACTACCTGCAATAGCACTTTCCACAACTTTTTAATACACAAATTTTGAACATAATGAAGTAGAGCAAAAATTGGAAAGAATAACAAATTAATATTTGTATGCATTATATTTGATTCATTATACTTATGTGTATTTATGGGGTGTGTATGAACTTTTGTTGCATGCATGGAAGGTGTGGCAATCCAGGCAGGGGTTCAGGGTGTTCCGCGTCTGGTTATCTCTCCTCTGTGAGGGTCCTCTCTTGTAGCTGTTTAGAAAAATACAATACATCACTGTCAACGGTGGTCACCCTGCTCTGCCATCAAACATTACAGCTTATTCCTCCTTACTGTCTAGGTTGGTAACCAGGACTATAATTTGCCATTTTTATTTTGTTTTTTTGGAGAGGAGAGGTGTCTTGCTGTGATTCCCAAGCTACCTCAAATTTTTGGGATCCAGCAATCCAGCTGACGCAGCCCCTCAAGTAGCTGGGACTACAGGCTATCCTAACAGTTGTTAATATTTTATCCTATGTATGTTACCTCTCTATCTAGGCAGATGTGCATATGTGTGTGCATTTTTTCTTTGCTCTGCCATTTAAATTACATAGTTCAGCAATGTAATAAAGGTGGTTCATTTTTGTAACTGAAAAAACATCACAGCTTAGGAAAAGGACAATATTACTATGCGACATACTAGTGATCTCATGCACTGATTTTTCACAAGTGGTCTGAGAATATCTCTCTAGCTGCAGTCATTTAAAATTTTAAACTATTTTGGCTTGGGGACCATAGCTCATTGAGTAGGGCACCGGCCACATACACCGAAGCTGGTGGATTTGAGCCCGGGTTGGGCCTGCTAAACAACAATGACAACTGCAACCAAAAAATACCCGGGCATCGTGGCAGGTGCCTGTAGTTCCAGTTACTTGGGAGGTTGAGGCAAGAGAATTGCTTAAGTTCAAGGGTTTTAGGTTGCTGTGAGCTGTGACATGGTAGCATTCTACCAAGGGTGACATAGTGAATCTCTGTCTCAAAATAAATGAATAAAATAAAATTTTAAACTATAATCCCAACATGATTATTATGTTGTATTTAACTATTATTCCTCTTTTCTATGATTTCTCCATCTTAGCATTATAGACATGTCGAGCCGATAATTCCTCACCATGGAGAGAGGAGACGGCTCTCTTTTTCATGGTCAGGCATTTTGCAATATCGCTGATGTGTATCTCCTGGATGCCAGTAGCATTCCTCCACCACAATTTGCAATAATCAAATTGTCTCCAGGTGTTACAGAATCTCCCAGAGAGGCAAAATCACCCTGGATTATGAAGCTCTGCACTAATTTTAATCTAGAAGAGTACTGCCGTCTGCACTTTATATAATTTTCCTTAGTTACGACTAGAAACAAGTCCATATTTTACAACCGAATTATCTTCACATGCACCATCTTCTCTCTATGGATGGTTTGGGAGTTGTTAATCCCTATAAGAAATAATTAGCCTTTGAGCAATTATAAAATCACTGGAGAAATTTGCCAAGTTCTAGTTCCTGGGTTTTTCTCCTACTTATTACAATTTAGTTTTGGACTAGGGCCTGGGAGTCTGAGTTTTTTTAAACATGCCAACTGATCCTTGTTCCAAGTCAAATTTGGGGAACAAACAACTAAGTCTTAAGACATGAAACCCGCAAACCATAAAAAGGGCACACCTGACAAAATCTTCCTCCCCTTTTTAATTATTTTGAATGTTTCTCCTTCCCAGACTTTTCTCAACGGGTAATCTGATTCTTTTCTTCATCTTTATTTGCTATTCTTCCTTCTCTACTAAAATTTGTTCTATCAGCCACATAAATTTCAGGCTATCTGTGTCTTGGATTCTACTATTTTGTTTAAAGTAACATCCAGTCTTTAATGGTTTCAGGTGTCAAAAAAAACCACAAAATTTTCCATGTGTTTACATTTAATACATACTTCCCACTGACTCTTTCAATGTCTCAGATATTTCTGTAAGATTTTTCATTTATTTTCTTCCTAACATGTTAACCACACAATTTTATACCTTTTCTGCCATGATTACTCAGACTCTTTATTTCACATTCCTATTAATCATCATTCATTGCTGCTGGGAATACAAAACATACAGCTACTTTGGAGGACAGCTTGACAGTTTCTTACAGAACTATACTACATCCTCTCACCACGTGGTCCAGCAGTCAGACTCTTTGGTGTTTACTAACAGCAGATGAAAACTTGTGTTATACAAAACCCTGTGCATGGATGTCTGTAGCAGCTTTATCCATAAGTGCAAAATGTGAAAGCAACTAGATGTCATTCAGAAAGAGAACAAATAAGTTGATTTTTGAATGGATAAATCCGGACAATAGAATATTATTAAGCACCGAAAAGAAACGAGCCATGAAAGGTCATGACGTTAATTTTTACCTTTTACTAAGTGAAAGAAATGATCTGATAAGGCTACATACTATGTGATTCTCGCCTTAAGGCATTCTGGAAAGGATGAAATGACGGAGACGTGTAAAGAGCAATGGTTGCTGGGGGCGGGGGGTGAGAGGAGCAAGGGATGCATACGTGGAAGCCAGGGAGCGGTTAGGGCAGTGGAATTACCCTGCATGATTCCATAGAGGTAGACGATGCTATATACATAGGAATGAACGCCAGCACTGAACCCTAACGTGAACTGTGGGCTCTGGGGGATGATACTCCGCCATGTATATTCAGCAGGTGCAACAGATACTCCTCTCTGCTGGGGGATGTTGACAGGGAGATTATCCATGTAGGGGAACAGGGGCAGGTGGAAAATCTTTGTACCTTCTGCTTCATTTTGTTGTGAACCTGAAACTATGCTAAACCATAAAACCTACCAAAAATTTGATTATTTCTCTATCATCTTTCCTGACCTCTAGATGAGCTGACATGTGATCCTTGTTCTCTTTTCTCCCACCTATACTTTAAAATCACCCTTTTCTCTGAATTCTTCCTTTAGAACAGAAATTCTTATACTTTTATGTGAAAATAAAAATCATGTAGGAAACTTGTTAAAACACTCTCCGTCCTCACCCTGAAAGAATCTCATTGAAAAGTTTGGGGCATGAGTATAAGAATAAAATTTTCCTGTATTCTTCCACGACTTAGCAATTATGAATTGGGCTGCAATAAACATTCTGATACAAATATCTTTATTATGATGTGATTTTTGGTCTTCTGGATATATACCCAATAAAGAAATTATAGGATCGAATGGCAGATCTATTTTTAGATCACACCTAGGGTACATCTTAGCAGGGTTCTGGTGCAACTAATTAAATGTAGAATATCAATGTCTTCATATAGTGATTAAGAAAACATAGCCATGAAGGCTATGTTTAACAATACGATTGTTATATGAAGTCAGCACATTGTGCCCCATGATTGCACCAATGTACACAATTATGATTTAATAAAATTATTTTTACAAAAAGAATATAATTTTAACAAGCATCCCAGGTAATTCTTAAGTAAGCAATCCAGGAACCAAGGTTTGAAACACTTTTGCTTTATGAAGCCTAACCTTTTATTACTTTCTTCCTTTTTCTGTTACTTTAGGCCTAGTCTAATCACACAGAGGTTACAATAACTTCTTTGCTGGTTATTGTAATTCCAGTCTCTTTTTGCTAAATTTGTTCCTTTGTAAACTGCTAAAATAATCTCTACAAATGCCATTTTTATCTCATCTGAACCTTCCTGTTCAGGAATCAGCTACTCCTGCCGTATCAAGTCTAAACTCTTGGCCTATAATTTAAGGTCCTCTGTCAACTAGCACTTTTGTACCTCTCCAGTTTTATCTTTCCCCACTACAGACTGACTCCCGCTTCCAGCTAAACCCAGCCAACTTTCCACTCTTCCCTGCCACTTCTTTGCATGACTTTAGTTTCCCATCACTTGGAAGGCTCTCTCCTCTTTCATTTTCCCCAACAAATGATAAACATTTGTTCGAACTCACCTCTCTCTGGAAAATTTTCATGATTAAATTTTTCTACCTACTCATTGTACTGATTTAATCAAAATTCCCTTTCTAGACTGTGAATCAGGTGGGGAGAAATCACAGAAGCCTCTAACATCAGAAAATAGGAATGTTAACCAGAATTGTCATGGAAAGCAATATGTGAAACAAACTGGTCACAAGTGATAGGCTGACAATTGAATATAAATATGGCAGTTAGAGTAAATGCTACAATGCGACAATGAAGCCTAAAGAACCAGTGAGAAATAAGTGAATGAAGAAAAATAAAGTAGGAACTGCTAAGATGTGAAATGAATGTGGTGGCAAAGCACAATGTCACATGAAAATAAGATAAGAAAGTGAAGTCCCAGTTGCCTCTGCCAGTAAATCGTGTAAATCCTTCCCAGGATCACTTTTAGTTATGTAAAGACACTAGCCTTATTGTTCTATAGCCGTGGCTCACACATCCAACCAATTGTTGTCCTCTGTAGTCATTTCCTGAGCCTGTGAAGTGAAAACTGCCTACCAGAGATTCCATTCCAATGACGTGTTACCTGTGTCCCTACTTCATGCACCACAGGCAGATTTATTTCCAGATGGCTCCATCCATTAGGAATTCAAGAGGCCCTGGTTTTCTGTGCCCTCATCAACGCTTGGACTGACTTAGCTTCCAAATTCTATTAATTGAATGAGTGATCTATAATAACACCATGTGATTTTACTCTCGTTTATAAATACATACAGAGAGACCCTCCATTGCAGATTATTTTCACCCAGAATCCATAGTTCACATTAGAATCTAGTGTTGGTGTGGTACGTACTCGGGGCTGGGACATGGCACTAAGGAATTTGTGCATCTCTCCATGTGCTGAACAGCCATTCTGACTGCTCCTCTGTGAATTCCCTAACGAGATCTGCCTCTTTTGTATCATCCCTAATTCCTCACTACTCTCCGCTCTTTCTTAGGTGTGTTGCGCACTGAACCACCAGGTTTCTGGACTCCTTAGCTTTGCACAACAACCTATGTCTTGCGCCTGTTTCTATTATAGACTCGACAGGTTTACTGAAAATTGTTTGTGTTTTTCTCATAATACCAAATCGTAAAAAAGAAAAAAACAAAGAGCAACAACAAAAATAACTTTTTTCATTTCTAAGTTCTAAGAAACAAAAGGTACATAGTCAAGGGTAATGCCGAGGTCTACTCCCTAGTGACATTTTCTTATTATCATCCGGAGAGGGGAAACTTCTTTCTCTCTCTCTTAAGATGAGCAAAGCCAAGACAGGCACCTTCAGGGTCCTGTTCTGGGAGACTGACGGACTCAGGACAGTCACCCTCACCGTGGAGGCCTCATGCTCCTTCTCCTGGGAACATGGATTGGGCTTGAGGGGCACCAGAAGATCGCTCTTTCCAAAATTCACATTCACCTGAAGTAACTTATACATGAGAAAGCAAAAGATCACAAAAACAGGAGTCTGGCAACGCCAATACTTGTCCTGCCTTGTGCAATAGCCAGGGAAGCTCGTGATGATGAGTAGCTGGCTAGAGCAGGCAGAGAAATGGAAGAAGACATGCCTTTTGGAGTGAGGCTGGTACTATCATTTGGGTGCATCCAGGTTCAAGAAAGACAAATCCTTAAAAGGCTATGAGAAAAAGTCCAGCCAGCCTGGCCTGACTTGACCTTCAGAAATGAGTGACAGACACTGGGGTGGCAGCTCAGCGGGACAGTCCAGGCAAGGCCGGTGGAGCAAACTGGCTGTCTCACCAGCCAGGAGGGTGCGACCAAGTTGCAGAGACTCTCAAAACCAGAATATATATACAGCTGGAATTTGATTGGGCCTGTCATGAAATTCAAAGATCAAAGTAACTAGAGTGGAGTTTCGAGTCAGCCAAGAACAGGAAATATCCCAGACCCAGAGAAACAGACGTGGGAAAGACACAGAACAGAACTCAAAACGTATTCCGTTTAACAACTACACAAGTTGTAAACTTTTACTTATGTATTCACTGATAACAATTTTTTTGAGTGTCTCCTTAAAATTGAGCACCAGTGTTGATCCAAGAAATAGCAGTAAAGAGACAAAATTCTTGACTCTCATGTGATCTATTTGCAAATTACTTCTTTAAAAAAAAAAAAAAACTTGGCCCTCATGGAACTTGAGATTTTAGTGAGAGAAGATGAACAAAGTGAATGTGGGTGAATGACAGACGCACACACTGTACCTCGATGCTGACGCTTGCTAAGGAAAAACGCAAGGAAAGAGATGCGGGCAGAGTGTTCAGGGGAGGATGAAATGAGGTGGTGAGTGTCTGCAGGTGAGTAGGGAGACGATGCTGGGGGGATGCAGGCAGGCGGACAGGGAGGGCGCCATGCCTTCTAGCCACACAGAAGAACAAGTGCAGAGACCTGGTGGGACTCAAGTGTGTTCATGATGTGGTTGTGGAAAAAGAATGAGGCCAGAGCAGCTGAGAAGAATAAGTAACGGGGACAAACAAGCATACAGTCAGAGGGGGAAGGGGGAGCGGGGGATGAAGCAGCGCCACCTAATCCACTGCAGAGATTTGGGGTTCCGCTTACGAGGAAACACATGTGAGCAGAATAATGTTACGGGCTCACTTACGTATAAACCTGGTCAGTCTTTCTGCTGTGTTGACAAGAGACTTATGTAGAGCACAGATGAAAAGAGAAAAAAAGTCAGGGGCCTACTGCAAAAAACACCAGCGGTGAGGTGGTGCCTGCCTGGACCAGGGGCTAGTGGCAGGAAAGAGGGATGGACGTTGGGAGTCTAGGCTTATTTTGAAGGTATATTCACTAATAGTTGCTGACTTGTAGGTTTATATGTGGGTGACAGAAATGGATATATCAAGGTAAGTTTTAGTCTGAGGCCTGAACACCATGAGGGATGGAGTTGTTACTTATTGAGAAGACAAAAGAGGCAGGGGTCTAAAATCAGAATTCAAGTTTTCGATCTTGGGATGTGCTGAGGTTGAAATGTTTATTAGATGTACAAATGGATGTGTTAGATTGACAGTTGTGCATCAGAGTGCAGGATTCAGGGGAGAACTCTAAATAGAGACATAAAATTGAAAAACATCATTCTATACATGAGATTTAAATTCATGAGAAGGGAGGAAAGAGCCACACTACTGAGTACAGAGATACCAAGGAGAAGAGATGGAAAGGCTGTTCAGAATTTGAGGAGCTTAAAAATTGTCAACAAATGAGAATGCGAGAGAGCAGAATAGAGGGAGAAAACCAAAAAAGACAAGTGTCCCAGCGTACAAGTGAAGAAAAGCACCAAGGGGACCGAAGTATGTAAAGGCCCAGCTGTGGGTTTAACGATATGGAAGTTATTGGTGACTTTGGGGTTTTTTTAATAGTGGAATTTATTTTTTCCAAAACTAAGACATAAATAGGCAAAAAATAAAGGAATCAATACAAGACTGAGTCCTTTTTTAATGCATATCCTTAAATTATGCAAACAATAACATAATTGGAAATGCCTCCTAATATCATCAGTTGAAGATATCTGTAAATTGTATCTCACTATTTTGCAGTGAAATACTTCATCTTAACCTTATACTTTTAGTTTCTTCTTCACATCACTATAAGCAGCTTTTCTACGTATTTTGAATCTCATCAAGACAAGAAAGTTATGTTAATTTCGTTATTTATAGCTCTACATAAATGATATTATCATTACTTTCAAGGAGAAAATTATTCGAGACTATTAGAGATAATAGCATTTTCTATAAAGCCGATATACAACTAACAAAACACAGTAGGAAAGCATTTGTCCTTGACACAAAATTGGAGTGTGTTTTCTCAATTTTGTATTTGCACAATGACTGACTAATGCTCTCTTTGCCTAAGAAAGAGCCTCTGCTTGTGAACTGGATTGTATAAAACTCAAAACTAAATCACACTTTCAAATTGCATGGCGGGCTCTGAATCTTGTTGTTACGTGATATAATCCTCCGGCAAAAGGGTTAGAAATATGCAAATATTTTATGCAAGGCGACCATAGTGTGAAGCAATATATGCTAGGTAAGTAGGCCAGTTTCAGGAACGAAGCTGGTGATTCTTGATAATTTTTCTTACGAGTAAAGGAGATCATTTCAGAAAACGTGACTATTTCTGTCTGACAAGAGCAAAAGAAAATTAAATGTAATATTTAAAGATAGCTATCTATATAATGCATGCCTCAATTTCATAATGTATGTACTGGTATGTAGGTTCATGATTATTTAATCAACTTTCAAACTTTATAAATAACAGAATTTATAACTTTATTAAATTAAATTAAAAATTCCATGAATTTTGAATTTTAAAGTATTGACGCAATACTAACTAATAATTACGATTGATTCTGACCTTTATGTATTTGGTATACAATGTAATCTTTATTACAGTTTCCCTGACTTCACATAATAGCTTAGTATTTCCATATATTTTATAAGCTCTTTATTCTAACTACTAACTAATAAAATATCACGTTTTGCTTTGTTTTGTTTTTTTTTTAAAGTATATTTTTAGTGTTTCTGGCTATACTGAAGGCTTTAAAATGATTATAAACTCCTATGATAAGATCTCTTTATTATTTTATAATTTCAGAGTAAGTTGCTGCAAGCATTTTAACACCCTATGAGGCCATGCAACTATATTATTTGATTTATATTTAATTTGTTTAAATAAATATTTCCACATATATTTTGATAAAGTATGTTGATAGACCATGATAGGGTATGAGAAAGTATAAGAAATCCATTCCTGGATAATTTATGTATGAACATAATGCTGTCATTCCTGATGTGAATTTCTTGAATGTATATTTCTCTTTGTGATATGCTATGCGAATGTAGAAGACAAATATAAAGATGATGTACGTAGTGAATTTGTATTGAAGATCTAATCTCTTTGGAATTCTAACATCTCTAAAAATTTTTTAACTTTTAATTCATCAAAGCAGACACAGAAATTTCAGTATAATAAAGTAGGATGCTGTATTTGCTTTTTCCAAAAAAAATGTATAAAATGAGTGAATTCAAATTTGTTTTAAATTTGAAATAACTATTTGTATGCCACAAAACTAATAACCTGATAATGTTTTCCAGGATGTCATTGAACCAGAGGGTGTTGGATCAATATCTGTAAACATGGCAGGTGTTCTCTGCCAAGTGGGCTCAATCACACTTCATTTATTTCTTTATTGACTATAGATTTTTTGAGCAACTATCGTTGCTCAGCTACTATTCTGGGGACACAATAATCAAAGTCCATAGTTAACATTATGGTGATATTTTATTTTGTATTTATTTCCTGATTTCCCCACTGGAATATAAGATCCATGAGGTTGGAGACTGTGTTTGATTCATTGCTTTATCTCCAGTGCCAAGAAACTTTGGTAATGATTGATACTCAAAAATGATTTAGAAATCAATTGATTAATTTAAGCAGGGTCTTTCTTTTAAGACCAGGTTAGATCCCTTCATGCAATATGATAAATTTGAACCCTGACATACTGTAGATTTTTCAGGCTATGCGATTTTAACAGTGTAGCCATCCCTGTGGTTTATTCAACAATTGTTGACCATGATTCTAGATGCTGAGGATATGGAAATGGAAAACAAAGATGTATCCTCAGATCATGCATAAGGATTCTAGCAGAACTTTCTACTCTGGAAGTCAAGGAGAGTCAACTCATTCATCTCCGCATCCCCCTTTCTGTTGCTTGATTGCAGGCAATGAATTGTTCACAGCAAGTCCTAGCATCACAGCAAAAATGCTGCCTTTCTGGATCTAACATTGTAGGCTATTAATAAAGAAGATAGAATTCAAATACCAAAGTGCTATTGTCAGTCCTTAAGAGGTATTTAAATGTTAGCAAATCCAGCCCAGCATAAGAAACAGCCAGGATACATGCCTGAGACCTGTGAGTGGCAAGTTGGAGATGCAGCTCCAGGACAGTGTGGGTGGATGGAGTGAGCAGGAGGAGGCTGCTGGGCAAGTCTGGAGTGGGGTGTGAGTGGGTTGTGCATTGGCAGGCACCTTGTGGACTAATGTGAGACTGTGTAATGGGAAGTCATCACAGGCTTAATAATTGATAAGTACATGTTCTATAGACTTGGGCCTCAAATCAAAGACATTTTATAAGACAGGGGGAAAAGGCAAGACAGCATAAATAGTTAAGATGAAAGAAACTTTTGTAGTCATAATATACCTATTGTGGTCATAATATTCCCCTGCACTCATCTCCTTACCCTGTTTAATTTTTCTCCAGTACACTTATCACCATCTAAACTAATGATATATTTTAATAGATTTCATTTCTTAAAGAAAGTTTGGGTTCACAGCAAAATTGAGCAGAGGTATAGCGAGTTCCCCTATTGCCCCTCCCTACCCACAGCCTCCCCAGAGGAATATATGGAGGATGCCAAAAACTGTGTGCACATTTTAAGTGATGCTATCTATATATTACTTTTCAAAGTTGGAACTACAGTGTCAGTGTGCAGTTTGACATTTGCTCAAAAGATGACTTGAATCAAATGAATGCTGATGTCACCATGTGACAGGCAGGACAGTCCAAGAAAATGAAGCAAGGTTGTCATTCGAAGAGCATGAGACTGTTTCGAAGTGGTATTTGAAAGTCCCTAACATTGTGAAAGTACAATGACAATGGCGGTGTGAGTATGCAACAAAGCCTCCAACACACTAACAATTGCCCACAATCATGACAAGTCTGAGATGCTGGGGACTGGGTGTGATGTGCCCATGGGAAGATCCATGAGGCCCCACACTGCAACAAGTCCTGCTTCTCCTGCTGGAATGGCTTACACGCTCACCTCGAAAATCTGCAAACAATTAGCACGTGTTTAGTAGGAGTTATTAGAGCAAGCATAGGACATTTTCTTAAAACAGCAAAATGGAAAGCTTTCATCCCAAGGTCATTCCACGCACTATGTTGTGAGAGCTCGCCTTGATGAGAATCTGCGAGGATCGTGGGTAGGACAAAGAGGTGCGGTTAATTTCTCCCCACGTTCTCCTGGCCTAACACCCTTGACTTCTATGTCTGGGGACCTTAAAGGATGTGCTGTACAGTAGAAAACTGGTTATCCTGGTGGTGCTTCAGGGCGACATCGAAACGGCTGCACAGGGACAGGGGAGGGCACAATGGTTGTTGTTGCTCAAGCGGCAGTGTGCTGCACTCCCAAGTGTCTGCACACTGATGAGAACCACTCGGAGCCCCTCTGGTAACTGCAGAAGGCGAACGTGACTTAGCCTCGCTTTCGTTGTCAATGTATATTGACTATTACAATTTTAATACAGTATTTTTTTTCTTTCTTAAAATGTGTATACATTCTTTTTTTGGCATCCTCTGTATTTCTACAGTGTATAAACTTACATTGATGCCTCATTGCCATCCAAAGTCCATAGTTAACATTATGGTGATATTTTATTTTGTATTTATTTCCTGATTTCCCCATTGGAATATAAGATCCATGAGGTCAGAGACTGTGTTTGATTCATTGCTTTATCTCCAGTGCCAAGAAACTTTGGTAATGGTTGATACTCAAAAATGATTTAGAAATCAATTGATTAATTTAAGCAGGGCCTTTCTTTTAATACCAGGTTAGATTCCTTCATGCAATATGATAAATTTGAACCCTGACATACTGTAGATTTTTCAGGCTATGCGATTTTAACAGTGTAGCCATCCCTGTGGTTTATTCAACAGCTGTTGACTGAGTGCCTACTGTGTGCCAGTCATGATTCCAGATGCTGAGGATATGGAAATGGAAAGCAAAGATGTATCCTCAGATCGTGCATAAGGATTCGAGCAGAACTTTCTACTCTGGAAGTCAAGGAGAGTCAACTCATTCATCTCCGCATCCCCCTTTCTGTTGCTTGATTGCAAGCAATGAATTGTTCACAGCAAGCCCTAGCATGTTTCGGTTGTTGGTGGAAACTATTTGTGCATTAGTATTCTTACTTTCACTTTGGAAACTTCATAGATGTTGCATTCCCACATCGTAGGTTTTCTGAGACTGTGTGTTTTTCTGTTTCTGTGTGTTTTTAAATATTTTAGTACTTTTTACAACCTGAATGCTAATTTATTTTTCTCCTGAAATTGGGTCACCAATAATTCTCTTTTGAAATAAAATCAAAAGCTCAAGGTCTGAAAATGTAATGTTCTTTCATTATCATCAGGAAACCTTAGTTAAACAATGACTGTAAGACAACCTATTGTCCACAGAGAGTTTATTTAGATTCCAAATGATTTTTCACACAGAGGGGGAATTCTTAGGCATCAAGAATATGTACTTCTATTGTTTGGCGTATTTGTCCTGTAATACCTCTACAACCTGTAACTTTTGTGGGTGAAACAATTTCTTAATCACCATTACCTGCTTTCTACCATGGATCTAAACTCATTGTTACTACTACTGGCAAATTGTTCCAGAAAAATAAAGAATCAGAAGAATATTTTATCAGAATAAAAATTAGAAGTTGACCATTAGCATGCCTCCTTATTAAAAAGACAAAAGGCTTTTTTCCAATTATTAAAAAGTCAGAATTCTCTTAGAAGCAACTTGCTTTTGGTATTATGTTTCACACACTGTACTTGTTTATACCATGATCTTAACTTAATTACTTTTCAGAGTAAAAAGGAAAACTGAATAAGTAATATAAATCTAGTTTGCAAGCTGGAAGGTTTTAGAAAATGTTTCATAAAATTTTCTAGGAAGGTGAAATAAATTTTATAGCATTCAAGTTCCAATTGGTTTTCTAATGGTAAATTCTAGAGTATTTAATTCTCCATTAAATTTGGATTTATGTTTTTGAAGGTCTTGGAGGTTATATTTATGCCAAAGCATCCATTTCCCTAAATTACAATTCTGTTCCTTCAAGCAGAACACTTTGAAAATGCATTTCTTAGTCATACATAAAACGATTCCAACTGTATTATCAATGCTAAGATTTATTTTTATTATTACAGATATTTAGTTTTCCCGTTAAGTCTGGAAAGGCTCTTTGAACCCACATGTCTGGTTCATGTTGTGGACACACACATACGTACACATACATGTACGTATATATCAGATGTATTTTTCTATGCATGGCACATTTCATGGACATAAAACTGAATAACTTTAGTACATAGAAGGCTCATATCAGCTAATTTCATTTTATAAGTGCAGAACCAAAGGACCAGAAAGCTGAGATCATCAACAAGAAATAGATAGCTAGTGAGGGACAGAAATAGAAATCAAAGTCTCAACATGAGGCCAGTCCCCTTAACTATAAAACGTCTTCTTTCTGATGAATGTCTTATACTTTTATACTAAATAAAAATAAGATTGTATTGGTCGAAAACAGGGGTCACAAGCTTTTTTTCTAAGTTGTCTTTTTCTCAGAACACTCAATCTTTGTCACAAATACTGAGGTCTGTAGGTATAGTATGAAAATAGCCATAAAGCACAGAAAATGCGTAGGACTGTCCATCAGTAAAACTTGATAATACACTTTTAATTTTATATAATTTTCATGTATCACCAAGTATTACTACTCTTTTGCTTTCTGTCGACCATTTGAAAATATAAAAACCATCACGAGTTTGTGAACTGTCTGAAAATATGCTGTGAGCCAGATATGACCTTGAGACTTTAGTTTACCAAACTGTCACATATTATAGAACAATGGTGAGGATGCTTTAGAGCGTGTTCCTATAATCTACAGACGCACAGTTTAGCCAACTGAGAAAATTTTAAAAGTTCCATTTAAATTTAGAGCAACCCTTAAAATTACTAGTTTTACTAATATGCATATTAGTCCATTAAAATATAAACAAAAATATATACATTTATTTTAAAATGGCTCAATTTTTTTAAAAGATAGTAATAGTCAAACACATTTGGAATCTGTCAGTCAAGAAAACAGTGATCCGAAGCTAAAAAGGAAAATTAAGAATATGCGTATAATCTTGAATAAGTACAGGATGGGAATTCTCTCATATGTAAAACAGAGGTAGTTATATTACCCATACAAGGTCATGTATATTAAACAAAATATCACAGAAAAAGTATTAATGTGGTGCTTGAGATTTACTAGATGCTAAATAAATAATTAGTATTAGGACTAGTACTTGTCACTTCATGAATAGAATGAATATTCATCTGGATAGATTCATAATAAAGAAAAAGATTGAATTAATGTTTAAGAGAATTCGAAAAGATTAGCGCAACATGTCTACATCACACATCTACAGGGCTTTACAGTTTTCAAAACCATATCAGTTTTATTTGATACATACCACAATTTTGTGTGCCAGGCAGGGCTGGAATTTACTTTGACAATAAGAAATTATTATTTCTACTTTACAAGAAGAAATTAATTCCCGTCTGAAAGTGACGGTGCCATTCCTGGCCTTGTAACTTTCACTGTTAAAGGGAAGAGGCAACCACACTGAGAACTCCGGCTTGTTCTGACTCACGTTATGAGAGAATATTGCCGACCTTCCCTGCGCCAAGGGCGAGAACAGCTTTCCGCTATGTAGTAACTTGAGAAATGGTTGAGGCACTGGAGATAATTGACCCAGATAGGAGAAGCTTTATCACAGAGAGGATAACTCTAAACTTTTCTCAAGATTTTCCATGTGGAAGAGAGCATAGCGCGATTATTTTATGGCCCAGAAGAGTGAAATGACCAATGAGAAACTAGCTTTTGACAAATTCCAAGGCAGAACTTCTAATAATAGAATAGTATAACTATGGCATGGTCTAGTCAAGAGAGAGTAAGTTCCCCTGGAATCTCCAAAGTTACCTGTTCAAGCAAAGATTTTCCCCAAAGAAGTGAACTTTTCTTAGATTTGTATGACCTCTTCTATTCCTAAAATCCATAATCCTGGATATTTTTAAGATCATGGATTATAAAACTCTATTTTTACTAGTTGTTTTTATGTACACTTCATTTTATCATGGCGTTCAGAAGTTTTAATTTTTAAATTCCACTTCAACAACTCCTGAGCTTTACTTTGACATCAATACCCTACCAGTATTTTTAAAAAATTACGGCAAACAGATTTAAAATCGGTTTCATTTTAAACACTTAATTTTTTCTGATATTTATAAATAAGACGGCCAACTAGGAAAAACAGTCTTCAAAACCTGAATAAAAACCCGCTTCAGTGGGCAGGGCCAGGGGACTATGAATTTTCTTATTAAGAGCTAGTCTGGGCTCAGCGCCTGTGGCTCTGCTGGCTAAGGCGCCAGCCACATACACCTGAGCTGGTGAGTTCGAATCCAGCCCAGGCCCGCCAAACAATAATGATGGCTGCAACCAAAAAATGGCCAGGTGGTGTGGCGGGTGCCCATAGTCCCAGCTACTTGGGAGGCAGAGGCAGGAGACTCACTTGAGCTCTTGAGCTCAGGAATTGGAGGTTGCTGTGAGCTGCGATGCCATAGCACTCTATCCAGGGTGACAGCTTGAGGCTCTGTCTCAAAAAAAAAAAAAAAGAGCTAGTCTGCTCAAATATTTTTCTAAAGATGATGATATAAACTAAAGCATGTCACAGAGACAGCCTGTGTGTATTAGTACATGTGATGCTATCGCTATAAGACTTTTGCCCTTAACATGAAACCCGTGCTAGGTTTCATCAAAATAGTTTATCATGATCTTTGTAATGTAACATTCGTTTCATAAACAAGTTTTTACTAATGGACACATCAGTTTTTGTTGCAAAAAAGGCAACACTGATGATTAAATCATATTTTACATGTTTTACGAAATTTTTTAAATGGATTTGGTTAAGGGCTCTTGTTTTAAAATATGCCCTAACAAAATGACAAAGCTTGGCTTTTCTCATCATGTCTATTTTCATTATGTATAAAATTTAAATTGTTGTAGGACAAGAAAGCGCATGATCTCATGATCACATCCACAGGCTCTGTTTCCTGCAGTGCTGGCCTAGTCCATTGGCTGCTGCTGGCAGGTATTGAAAGGAAGCAGGTTTTCTCTGTTGGATTTCGGCTGTCATATGAATCATCCCCCAAGAACGAGCCCTCAGCTGAGCATTGGTCAGGACGAGAGAATGGTTCATGTGGCTTGCACTTTCTTTATGACCGTTTACCAGGAAATTTATTGCTTCACACACACACAAAGAAGCAAATGTGATTTATTTCTGTAAGATGGAAGACATCTTCAGTCATATGCTTCAATCATATTTTTAAATTTGTTTTGAAAAATCCATCTTTAGTTATAGAATGGTGACTAATGGCAGTACATGTTTGTATGATCTCAGGAAGACATTAAAGCTGAGAAACTCAGGAGCTCTATGGATGTTTAAAATGAAATCAAACCATGTTAATATATTAGCTACTTCATAACAAGTGTTTGATATGCTTTCCCTAATGCGCATTCCATACTTACCCTTTTTAATGAAAATACATTTATTTTTAGTGCATATTTTACTGATTCATTTTTAATTGCCAAAATACATTATTTCTCTATACTTTTATACTCGCGTACATTTCACACTGTATAATGACATGTCAGTCATTTCTATTTTAGTTGAGCATATTTATATTATCTAAGAATAAACTATGTGACAATTTTTCAAAGACAAAGCCCTAACATTTAAGTATATCTAAAGGATGTGATAAGAAGTAGCCCTAAAATATTTCTCATGCTTACTAAATTATCTTTCTTAAAACTTCTTTTTTCTAATTTAATGTTTAATTAAAATCATAACTGTAGACATTTATGGGGTAAAATGTGATTTAGAATACAATGCGGAATGCTCAAATCAAACTGATTAGCGTTTCCATCACCTCATTTGTTTTTCATGGTAAGACGTTTAAAATTCACTCTCAGTTATTTGGAAACATACCCTTGCATTGTGCACATGAGGTGAGATCCCACCAATCACGCTCCCCCTTCCCCTGCCTTCTCCCTCTTCTCTCCTCCCCCTCATTTGCATGAGTAGTGTTTATATATTGGTTTCTTGTCATGTATTATATGTAATGTAAATAATAGCAGTCTGTTTGTTAATGATAATTGTGTGTTTGGTATTATACATAAGTGAACTCATTTGACCATCACAACACCCCTCTTTTCTGAAGAGGAAAAGGAGACTCACAGAGGTTAAGCAACTTGCTGGTGGTTGCCCAGGTAGTAAATCTGGATTTGAACCAGAAGTTCAGCTCTAGAGTCAGCATTCTTCTCCTTTCTTATACGGTCCACATATACGAATCATTTAGCTGAATTTGTCCTTGACAGGTATGATCATATATACTTTCCTAGCATCATAAAATTATGTTGTCATCCAAAAGGACAAATAGAATTTAGTTTTAAAGAACTTCTAATGTGGGTGTCACCTGTGGTTCAGTGGGTAGGGTGCCAGCCCCATATACCAAGGGTGGCGGGTTCAACCACAGCCCCAGCCAAACTACAACAAAAAAAAAATAGTCAGACATTGTGTGGGGGCCTGTAGTCCCAGCTATTCGGGAGGCTGAGGCAAGAGAATTGCCTAAGCCCAGGAATTTGAGGTTGCTATGAGCTGTGATGCCATGGGGTTCTGTTGAGTGTGGTAAAGTGAGACTCTGTCTCTACAAAAAAAGAAATAAAAAGAACTTCAAATGAATAATCATTGTTCCCCATAAAGTAGAAAAACTGTCCAGTGTCTTCTATTGAGAGGCCTCAATATACCTCACAATTCAGTTTGGTTTTCCTTTTCAAGTTCTCTCACATATAATTATCACTTAATTTTCCTTTATGCTTAACTTTTCAAACATCTGAAACTCCTTCAAATTTTCTTTCATTATTTCAAGAGTTATATGATTATTTTAAACCAGAAGAAACTCTTTGACAATGAGAAGATATTATTTTACATTTGAGAAAATGTTGGATAGATTATAATATTTCATTGATGTGATTCATCATTCTTTCCCTAATGTTTACTAACGCTTGTCTTTTTTAAGAGGCAGAGGATGACATAAGCGGTAGCAATTCTGTGTGAGATAGTTCGAGGCATTCTACTAGATTTATTAAAACAGGATCTTCAACTAGTATTTTTAAAACTTGAATGTGGAGTTGAACTCGCTTACAAAAAGTTTATAATAATATAATGCCCAAGGTTGTGCGTGTAAGATTAAATTTCCTTTGTACAAACAATTTCCTTTGTACAAACCAAGGGAATGGTTTGTACATTACATAACTTTGCAACTATAATTGAGTGTGTTTAGAGTTCCTACAGTGTATACAGACATTCTTATTCATTTGCATAAGTTCTTTGAGGGGTACTCCAAAGCAAGCTCGTCCAGCTCTAAAATTCATTCTCTCTCTCTGTCCATAGATTAATCCATGCATGGCTAACAAACAAACACAGGCCACCACCAGCCGTCAGCTTGAAAACTAGGATACTTTTCACTCTGATCTTATTGTATTCCTTTGTGCATGGAGGCTGAGCACACTCTTTCCCAAAGCATAAGTGCAGAAGTGAAAATGTGGAATTCCTTGCTTCAAACCCACTGTATTTTTCCATAGAATTCTCAGTTTTAACTTGGGCCACACGATGCTGCACACATGACCGTGATTTCCATTCTGACCTCGCCAGGTTTCTTCTCTCTTGAGTTCGCTATTCTTGGGCACTATGACCTATGACTCTCTCTCTCTCTTTTCTCTCCCTCTCCCTCTGTCTCTCTCTCAGACACCTAGAACCAAGACTTTTGGCTTTTGTATCTGTCCCTGTTAATGTGAAATCTCCTCGCAAAACTCTCCTTTGTCATTTAGGTTTCAAATTTACTTTCAGAAACACTCCTTTGCCCTTCTAGTATCTAAAGTAGCTACACCCTTCCTTCCCTCCCTGCCTCCTCACATGTGATTTATAGACTTTATAATATTAATCCCTTTCTGCAGTCATCTTCTTTATATTGATGATTCTTTTTTAAACTTATATGAGTGGCTTCTACTTCTTCTCCAGATCAGGGATCCTCTCTTTTATCCGCTGGTAATTTTCCAGTGCACATCGAAGGTAGTAAATATATAACATTGAACTAAACTAGTAGATATTTTTAGTTTCAAAACTATCTGCATCCATGTCTATGAGTTTGTAGAACAGGCATTGTCAGAATAAAGGATCACGATAATTATTCTTCCCCTCTATCCTTATGGGCAGTGTGAGGCCAAGCTGAGAAGTGGTTATGGCTGTCCTGGATTTTAGTTAAGATTTTTCGTTCAACTATACCTTGTGTTTTTTATGAGTTTGGTTATTTAGGCAGCATCTGTTAAAATTTCACAGTTAAAAAAATAATTTCTTTTCAATCACTACACTTGTTATACATGGCAGTCTTTGTAGAAACTTGTCTTCTCAGAAGAATTATGGTAGTTGGGCAAATGCTTGAGGATTTTCTAAAGCAATAAACAGATTAACACTACTGTGAGGCATACAGCTGTACTAATCGGTTAAGGAAAATACATAATGTGGAACTCGAACTACCACTCTGGCTGCCTGGGGCAATTACACCCAGGCTTTCCTAATAAAACGAATGCTTGGATTTTCTAAAAAATTAATTCTAAAAATAGTTACAAAGAGATTTCATAATTTTCTATCTGTATACAATATCCGAATGTATGATCAGTTTATAATCTCACTGATGTTAACTTCAGTATTGATTGAAAGTATCATAATCTAGTCCCAGCTACTCGGGAGGCTGAGGCAAGAGAATCGCCTAAACCCAAGAACTGGAGGTTGCTGTGAGCTGTGACACCATAGCACTCTACCAAGGGTGACAAAGTAAGGTTCTGTCTCTAAAAAAAGAAAAAGAAGTACCATAATCTTATTCTTATATATGATACTAAGCCACATTTTACAATGGTATTTAAGACTCCCCATTTGTACTTTGGCTTTAGAATTGATATTATTGGTAAATGTATCTCTAGCCAGATGAATTCATAGATAGTTTTCTGTGAAATGAATGCATGATAAACTAATGACATGTCTAATTCATCATTTTAATTGGAAATGGGTGAAGCTATAGCACCTTCAAAAACAACAAGTTGTAGCACCTGTACAGTGCTAGAATTTGAAGCTCTTTGTGGAAGAGCATCCTAAATCAGAATGGCCAAATTTTTTCCCTGCAAATCCTATTTACCAGTTTGAATAAATAGAAAAGAAGAAGAAGAAATGAATGCAAACCTGAAGTGTCTTTGTAACTACTTATGCTTGTTCTGTTTTGGTTTTGGTTTAGGAATTGGTATAAAACAAGAATTGTCTTAAACAGTATAGTTTTTCCCATATTTTCTTCTATTTCCTTATTCGTTAAAGACTTGTTGAGTCCCTGTTATACACTGTCCCTGTCTGGAAGTATGTGGATCAAAAAGACACACAGTGCTCAGAAAAGTCTGCCCGGCAAACTGACCCGTGTAGGGCTGAATGGTCAGTGTTTCCAGCTGCTGTCAGGACACAGGATACATTGTGAGCTTTTATTTCTAGTGATGGGGATGGCTTTTCTGATAATCCCATTTACACTCTATGACCTAGTTCTCTTTGATAGCAAGACTGAGCATCTGTCAGGAACAGTATTAAGGTCCATGACCTTTTTTAGTTTATGTGATTTATACTTACCTTACAAGCTTTAAGGTCCATTTCCAAATCCTGTCTGTCATTCTCAATGACTGTCTTCACCTCTCAGAGTGGGCTCCTTGTCTTTCCTTTAGGTTTCATGGAATTTAATACACCTACTTATTACTTCTTGGTTTCCAGTTAGGGTTTATGTTGGAAATGTTTGTTCCTCCTTCAATCTGAAGGTTTTTTTCAGGAAGAGACCTGTGTATATATCATTTGTTTCCCAAAATACCTGACCCAGAGTAGTGCCTGTGGCCTGTAGAGAGACCACTGGGCAGCTAGGTTCAGTCTAATGGTGGCATATTTTATTTGCGTCAAGCACAGCCACAGCAGTTATTAGTCTAAAACTATGTGCATTATCTAAACCAGTGGTTCTGAGTTTATGATCTCTGGACCAGCAGCATAAGTAGTATCTTAAAACCTTTTAAAAATACAAATACTTGGACCTGCCAAACCCAGTCATAGTGTAGCAGAGACTCTGGAGGTTGGGCTCAAAATCAGATGATTCCAGTGCCTACTAACATTTAAAAGTATGTGCCTTGGCTAATGAATAATAATGTAGATAGCTAACACGTTACATTATACTCCAATCATGTGTTTGTTTTTAACATTTGATTATGAACATAGATCTATCGCTTTCAAAGAAAGCAATCCCAAATATCCACGCATTTTCCTTTCTCTGCTTTCATCTACATATGAAGCAGAAATGAGTCCATCTTGAATAAACTAAATTTCCTTTAAGGCTAAAATAGAATTTTCCTTGTCTTAAAACTTGCTTACTATGGAATTCAGACCATTTGAAGCTGTCATAATAGTGTTTTGCTTTCAAAGAAGAAAACCTCAGACCTTACTCTCTTGTAGTTCCTACTGAATTGCATCCTGTAACTCTAAATAAATAAGAGGGAAAGCAGCTAATGTGTAACTCAGTGCCCACTGTGAGGTATGGAGACACATAACATCCTATTACATATCGAAAGAAATCAGTTCTTTAAGTAAGAGATGATATTATCACAAATAAAATGTCGGCAATCAGAGCACAAAAGATAGCACGTGCAAAATACTTCCAACAGCGCCTGCTACAAACATAAGCCTTCACGGACTGTTCACTGTTATTATCATTGATCATTTAGATATTTTAAAGACAATCTAAACTCATAGGAAATTATGTGAATAAAAACTTTCCAAACACAAATACCCCGTAGCAAAAATGTATCATAAATACTTTGCACTTTTAGATACTTCTAAACTTGAAAATAGCTGCATTTATTCAGTGCCCGCTTCAATTAACCTTACAAATTGACCTGCAAGAGGAGCCTGGCAATGAAGTCTATTTATTTTGTATCTGCCAGTGGCAAAAAGAAAGATTCTCAGTATTCCTACTCTGGAGACCAGAATGTAACAAGAAGTCACATATTTTATTGGAAGGTAATACTGAAAGCATGCTTAGGTAAGCCTTTTATCCACCTTTATCCCATAATAATTTAAACAGAGAATGTTGGTCCTCAGCTTCAAAATCCCAAATACATATGAGTTACCAAATGTAACCAAATTCAACAATGTAGCTTAAATCTCTAAGGGTAACCATGTGATCCATTTTCTACAACGTTGGCAGGCATGAGGGTCCTATTGTACGTGGTCATTTGTAGAATGTAAATGCTGTTGGAGTAGTACTTAATGTGTTGTATCGCTTACATGTAGTGTTTATTGTGATAGGACCAAAAAGAGTAAGTGACAAATAATAGACCTCGAAAACATTTGGTGAGCAAGTGAAGAACTGCAAGAATTTGTCTAACACCCCATTATGTCAGAAGGTAAATATTTAGTTTTTAAAGTTATTTGTAGGAACAAGTAGTATTCATGCCTTGTGGTTTAGGGGTTTAATAGTTAAAACAGTTACCAAAAGAAAGTACCATGCATGTCATTTTGTATTCTTTATTTGGTAGCATGTTATTACGATCTTGAGTAAGATCACAAAATGACTCTTCTTTTAGAAAAAGTTAAAACTATCAGCAATTTCTCTCCTGTTGCCTCAATACATGCATGTCCTTCTATATCTTACATTTAAAACTTTCATCAAATTAGGATAATGGTATCATAAAGAGAACATGGGTATGTGGACAGAGAAATGTAAAACTCCTTGCCCCTAGGAACCTTTCTAAGCCTCAGTTTCCTCATCTATAAAGCAGGAAGGATAATATCAATCTTCTTCTGATATTTAGTATCAATCTTGGTCTGCTGTTTTAAATAGAAACAAGTAGGTAAATCATCTAAAATTAGATATATTTCTTGATTTTCTCTGATTCATTTAAAATTTCTTTCCCTCCACCCTAAGACAAAAATAAAACATTAATAGGTTTGACAAGAGTAGAACCTCCTGTTTTAAAGTACAACCAATATATTTCTTTAAATATTTTTTATGAATGGAAAATTAGTGCTCTCTCAAATTTCTTATGTTGAAATCCTAAGGATGGGGACTCTGGGTGGTGATTAGGCTATGAGGATGGAGCCCTCATGAATGGGATTAGTGACCTACAGAGAAGAACCCAGAGACCCATCTCTCCCTTTTGCTGCCATGTGCAGATTCAATGTGAACCCGGTAGTCTGCAACTAGGAGGAAGTCCTTCATGAAAGTCAAGCATGATGGCACCCTGTCCTTGGATTTTCCAGCATCCAGAAGTGCACGAAGCAATTTTCTGTTGTTTATGAGCCATCCACTCTCTGGTACTTTGTTATGGAAGCCACATGAGTTCAGACATCACCTAATGTTTACTGATGAAATTGATTATTCCAAAGTGGAAAATACATTAAGACTCTACTCTGGTTATATTAGCTTACCAGGTCTTGATCTTTAAAATGTTATTTACTCTCTAAGACTTAGTTTGCCCCATGTAAAATGCAGAAAAATAATCACTTCCGTATAGAGTGACCTTACAGTGTTAAGGTGAACACTTATCATAGAGCCCATAACACTTGAGTATTCAACAAATAATTCTTATTCATCCTTTATTTGAGCACTATGGCTCAAATTTTATGGTATCTTTTTTTTTAATTTCTCTTTTTATTATACTCCAAGTGTCATGTCTGCTATAATTGCAATAACAGAAGCAGGAAATCTCAGAGCTAAATATTAGGCCTTTAGCATTTTAATGCATTTAAGTCATTTTTAGTATTTTTATATGAAGCAGCAGCTCTGCTTTTTTTTTTTTTTTTTTTTTTTTTTTTGAGACAGAGTCTCAGTTTATCGCCCTTGGTACAGTGCCAAGCGGTGGCATCACACAGCTCACAGCAACCTCCAGTTCCTGGGCTTAGGCCATTCTCCTGCCTCAGCCTCCCGAGTAGCTGGGACTACAGGTGCCCACCTCAACACCCGGCTGTTTTTGGGTTTTGCAGTTCGGTGGGGGGCCTGGTTTGAACCCGCCACCTTCGGTATATGGGGCCGGCGCCCTGCTCACTGAGCCACAGGCGCCGCCCAGCAGCTCTGCTTTTACAATTATTTTCATACCCACTTTCAATCCAGCACCTCAGGCAGCTTGGCTACACTATCTAGTGAAGCGGCTTCCTGCAGGAGGAATGAAGAGGCTTGACACAGAATCTGTGCATGGGACTGAGCAGCTCAGGGAAGAGCCCTCTGAGCAAACCTCAGGTCCATCTTTATTATCACAAAAAGGAAGAAGTAGACAAAAGCTGCTTCTCTGACAGTAGTGCTGATTGGGGTGGAATGGAGAAGATCAGATAGAAGTCTCCACCTTTGTTTTAGCACAACTGCCGACCTTGAACATGAACGTTGCCTCAAGCGTCAAGCGAGCTTTGGAATCCAGAGAAGCTTTCCTGCCACACCTCTCTGTACATTCTCTCTGGAGGTCAGTTTTCTGCCCTCCTGCATGTACGCAGCTCACACACCATTCTCGTGCCTCTTCAGGTCTCTCAGGCAGAAAGAAAGCCGATGATCAAGGTCAGGGATCCATTTTAACCAAGACACCATACTCACTCTTAATAAAATATTAATTTCATTTTTTAAAGAAAAATAAACATTTATTAAATATTTATTTTGCCATTTAGTCCTTTAAATCCAGAATCATTAATTATGTCCAAGTATTTCTGAACATTATCACAAGAATCTTATTAGATGAACTACTTAATAAATGTGAAACCTACTTACTGTTAAGCCCAAATATCTAGCTAAGCTAGGATTTTCAATTGAACAACTAGGCTATTTTTAGCCCACCTTTCCCCATTATTCCTACTAAGAAAATACGTTGATCAAGCAAGTTAAGCAGAGTGAATTAAGCCAAAGTTTGGTTCAGTCCTACACCATCCAATGTGGTAACCACTAGCTACCCAAGTCTAATAAGCCCTCACATAGGGCTACTTCCAGGTTAGAAGTTTAAGAAATGTAAAATACACATTAGTTTTCAAAGATATATCAACATCAATAATCTGATTTTTTTTTATTATTGAATCATAGCTGTGTACATTAGTTCAACCATGGGGTACAGTGGGGGGCTTCACATGCAATCTGAGATATTTTTATCAACCTGATTGACATACCATTCGTGATACTTTCTCGTTTACTATATGAAAATATTTTTGATCCGTATTTAGAAGTTTTCTCCTGACCCTTCGAATATGTACCACACATTCCAACTTATAATAAAGAGCTGCTAATGTGAGATTGTTTCCTGCTTGTGGTCACTCTGTCATGTTGGCCCTGCTGATAATTTTTCCTTCCTAAAGAGACATAAAACCAGGACAACAGAACCAGGAGGCTGGTGTGTCTGGCCATTCTTTGGCTAAGAGCACACCAAGAACTGAAGGCAGACTGCCACCCTGAAAGACGTGCTGACCTCAGGCCAATTATCTTTGGTAACTGTTGTCAAATCAGCCTCCTCCCCTATTCTTAGAAATCCATCCACAGGGATGGATATATCATTCTCTAATTCTGTGGTTCCATTAACCTGTCCAGATTACTTTCTTTTAAAACAAAAATACCTCCTCCTCTGTAAATACTTCTGATATTCTGAAAATTGGTCACTCTCTCCTTGGCACTTCCACTTGTACTTTCATATCTATAAAGGACTTATCACATCATGCAGTAATTACCTTCCCACATGGCTACCACTACCAAGGGACTTGGATGTCCTCCAGAAATGGCCCCTGTCATGAATCTCTGTATCCTGACACTCATCACAGTAACCATAAAAAAGGGGAAGCTCAGTAAGGATTAGTTCAATAAATTATTTTAAACAGGTTACTACATGTCATTAATGACTATAGATATAAAAGCCTATAATGGAATACTTGGGGATCCTTAACGGTGTCTAGCAACCACAGCCTACTAATAACATACTGTCTGATGATCCATTAAAGAAAATGCTCTGCTCCTTTATAAATAGTATTGATATAGAAAGATGTGAGTAGTCAACGCACTAGGGTCCTTCATGTATTTTTTATTTTTTCAACACATGAAGCAGTACTCTTGAAGCAAATCTACAAAATTGGCTCACTTCGCAGGTATTTTAAATATGCCTAGGCAATTCTAAATCTAAGGAAAAATGTAGATTTTGTCAGGGAATAAAGTACATATAGTAACTTACAGTATTTGAATGAATTACCTTTATATTCTATTACTTAGCAAAATGCTTGGCACATGTTAGATGACAAGTGTTTGTTCAGTCAGGTGATTAAATGCAATTGCCTTGATTTAAATAATATGATTATTTCCTGCATCTTTTTTCCTATTTACTTCTGCTTATAATTGTAGTCAAAAGGGAAGGCCCTCTCTCCCAGTACACCTTGGGACTGAAAAAATAAAGCCCTTTTTCAGAAATTTTTTTATAGTTATTCTTCTTGAGATCAATTCAGTCTCCATCACTAAGACTTTATGTCTCAAATAGATTTGCTTTCCTAGTTTTCCATTTCAGAATTTGTACTGAAATAGTAACAAGCATAATTTGATTACACAGAAATAGTCTATTTTCATTGAACTCACAGTGAAGTTGTTCGAGTCTATTCGCTACACTTTTCAAAATTATTTTTCTGCAAAATGATAATAAAATTTATCTCCCGATTTTTCTCCCTTTTTCCTTCTAAAACCTTTAGTATTTATTTTTCTACAACTATTATTTACATTTCTTTCCCTTAGGCCCACTTCTTGGTCAAAAGATGAGTCACAGTAATGTTACCTCCTCTTGTTCTACTTTCAAATACTATGGAGTCACCCTTTCATCTGTAATCAAATAGATTTCAGTGTAATCAAGAAATTGAAAAACTCTGTGCTCCTTCACACTTCTCTAAAGCAGTGATTTTCAGCCTGTGTGGCACAGCATAACAGGGTGCCATAAGATCTTAGATGTGCTGCACAAATTTTTAAAGATCATTAATTAAATTACTTTCAAAAGAAGTTCAAAGCACAGTAAATATATTCTGATTTTTACTCCTTTTTTTTTTTTTTTAGCAACATAATATAAAAGTGCCATGAAAGTTTAACTACAGGTTCAAGTGTGCCATGAGATAAAAAAAGGGTTGGAAAACACTGCTCTAAAGAATGGGTTGTTTGGAGAGGTTTATACCTGTTAAATGAGAGATAATACTAACTGTATTTCTCCTTGGAGCATCTTATATATATGAATTCATGTTGGTAGAATATTAGTTTCTAACTGTATTAGTCTTCTCTGGCTGCTACAAAAAATACATAGATTGGCTCACTTTAACCACACATAACCCTCAGTTCTCAAGGGTGGGAACTTCAAGACCAAGTTCAAGGCAGATTTAGTTCTTGATAAGGGCTCCTTTTCTGACTTGTAGACAACTTCCTACTTTTTCATTATATCCTCACATGAGGAGACAGGGAATTAAAGCTCTCTAGCTCTTATTACAAGGACGCTAATCTCATCATTAGGTCCCGACTCACATGCCCTCACCTAAACCTAATTATGTACCAAAGGCCCCCTCTCCAAATACTATGCCGTGGGGGAGGGGAGAGGGCTTCAACATATTAATTTTGGGTAGACACAATTCAATCTGTAGCACTGATATAACACTATAAAAGAGAATAAATTATAAATAAAACTCAGCCAACTCATTTTTCTTTAAATCATATATCTTTATAATTCTCATTAACATTTTTATCAAAATTTTCGAAATGGTAGAATTTTAATGTAATTGACTATGAGACTAATGATAACATTTGATGGATTCATTTTATTGTAAAGCATTGCTTTTGTGAATTTAGTTTTAATTTTCCTGGACTTTTTGAAATTGCACTGTTAAAAAAATAATGGCCTGTGGAACACATTATTCTTAGTAAAGCATCACAAGAATGGAGAAGTATGAATCCCATGTACTCAATTTTGATATGAGGACAATTAATGACACGGTGGGGGTGAGGGAAGGGGAGAGCAGAGAGAGAAAAAAATGAGGGAGGTGTGGGGAAAGGAAGAGGAGAGAGAAGGAAGGAATGGAGAGGTGGGGTCTTGGTGTGTGCCACACCTTTTAGGGGCAAAACACGATTGTAAGAGGGACTTTACCCAACAAATGCAATCAGTATAACATGGTTTCTTGTACCCTCAATAAATCCCCAACAATAAACAAATAAAAACTAAAAAATAAATAAAAAAATAATGGCCTCACACCCACCAGAATGATTGAAATTTTAAAAATGATAATACAAAGTGGAAATGAAGGATAGAGCAACTGGAATTTTTATACATTGCTCATGATACTGTAATTGAATACTGTCAAGTCATGTATAAGAGAAAACACCTGGGAAATGCTAAAAACAAAGCCCATCCACAGTAAAAGAGATAAATACATTATGGTTAGTCATACAATGGAATACAGCACAGGAAAAGAAAAAAGAATGAACTGATATATTTGGCAAATTAGATGAAATCTCAGACACAATACATGAGCAACAGATGCTAGACACAAAAGTGCTTATTGATTTCATTCATGTGAATTTCAAGAACAGTTAAAGCAAATTGCTGCTGACAACATCAGAACAGTAATTACCTGCGGAAAGATTTATTGAGTGGGAGGAGATATGAGGCAGTTTTGAGAACTAGAATTGTTCTATATCTCGATCTGGGTAGTGGACACATCAGTGTATTGACTGTTAAAGTTTTTTAGGTTGTACATTTAAGATGTATGTCATTTATGGTATGCGGATTATTCCTTAGTAAATATTAAACATCATTTTAAAAGAGGATGTAAAGATATAATTAAAAACCTGTCCCACAGTCTGGCCTGACAAATGCCTAGACTATGTATGGTGAGCCCCTTGTTTCTCAGGACTAATTCACTGCTTTGCCCTCTGACTTTTCCAAAAGAAGCTCTTATAACCTTTCAGATGCACGGAAGCCAAAGCATGACCCAGAGGCTCTCTGGGAGCGTTCATCTAGCTATAGTATTACTGCCCTTTTCTTGTGAAAATAGGTTTGCACTGAGCCACTCAGTTTCAAAAGTAAATAACAGGCTGTGTAGGAATCCATATCTAGGTTCTGTATCCATATAATTTAAATTACCAAAAATAGGATGCTATTTGACAATAAAAAGGAACACTTCTAATAATTATTTGGGAACAAGTTAAAATTGGGACTGTCTCAGATGAATCTGATAAATCATCACATTTTGTGAAGATGGTAAAACTATAAAGAAAATCAAGAAAATGCTTTTTTCAGCTTCTGATCAAGGGGCCACCCACATTCCTTCATCATAATCCCTTTCTCTATCTTCAAAGCCAGCTGCATGGCATCTTCAAATGTCTCTCTCTGACCTCTGCTTCCATCTTCCCATCTGCTACTTTGAATTTGAACCTCTTCTCTTTTATAAGACTCTTGTGATTACATTAGGCTTAGCAAAAAAATCCAGAACAGTCTTTCTTATCCCAAGAGCCTTAATTTAATCATATCGGCAAAGTCTCACATTCACAGGTTCTGAGAATCATGATGTAGGCATCTTTGGTGGGAGGGCATTTCAGTAAGTATGTCTACCACATACTATAATTCTGAAGTGAGAACAGTGAACAATGCTGTATTTGTCTACAGCTGATGGGAGGAAAGGAATGGAGGAATTAGAAGGCTTTGTTTTACCTAGAATCCTAGATTGTAACTCTGTCAATCTTGGAGGGAGAGAGGAAAAGGACTAAATAAGGTGAAGGTAATTATAATGAGGACCTGAGAATTTATGTTGGATAAGACAGAAAGAGACGACACAATGAGGGGTGGGGGTGATTAACAATGAGACAGTGGTAAGGGCTCAGCACCCATAGCTCAGGGAGTAGGGCGCCAGCCACACACACCAAAGCTGGCGGGTTCGAGCCCGGCCCTGACCTGCTAAACAACAATGACAACTGCAACCAAAAAATAGCCGGGCATTGTGGCAGGTGCCTGTAGCCCCAGCTACTTGGGATCCTGAGGCAAGAGAATCATTTGAGCCCAAGAGTTAGAGGTTGCTGGGAGCTGTGATGCCACAACACTCACTGAGGGTGACATAGTGAGACTCTGTCTCAAAAAAAAGAGAGAGAGTGGTAAGGTCAATGGGCTAAAAGTCTCAATAGGGTCACAGAATTGCCAAATGGGATGCTTCAAGTAGATTAGCAGGTGCTAGGAGTCACGATTTCAGACATGTGAAATCATGAGGTCAAGATGTGATCATAGGAAAGGGCTACTGAGATGAGGTGAAGGCACCCTATGGGATTCAGGGGAATTAATCAGCAGTTGCTCTCATAGCCAGGAAAAAGAAAAAACTGAATAAAGGGTAATAGGTTGATTATTTGCCAACAGAGGCAACCCACTAAACCAAAGTAAGAAAAAAAATCTTTAAATAGGCTGATTACAGGTAATCCTCCAGCTTTGGCTCATTAGCAAAACAGAACAAAACAAAATTTATGAGTACTATTAAAAATTTACAATTATTCCTGTGCTAATGTCTTTCATGAACTTCTAGTAATCTGGGTTAGTGTTACTTAGAGTTATGGACTAACTTATGTCCCCCAAGATTCGTGTATTGAAGCCCTAACCCCCCAGTGCTTTGTGATGTGGAGGTATTCAGCCATAGGAAATCAAGGCCTATTAATGGTGGCCCACGCCTGTATCCTAGCACTCTGGGAGGCTGAGGCAGGTGGACAGCTTGAGCTTACGAGTTTGAGACCAGCCTAAGCGAAAAAACAAGACTTCATCTCTATTAAAAATAGAAAACTGAAGCAAGAGGATCACTTGAGCCCAAGAGTTGGAGGTTGCTGTGAGCTATGATGCAACAGTACTCTACCCAGGGCAAAAGCTTGAGACTCTAACTCAAAAAAAAAAAAAAAAGAAAGAGAAAAAGAGAAAAGAAATAGGGAATCACCTTAAAAAGATGATTACACCCCAAAATGATTACATTAAAATGAGGGTATACTAGGGTAGGCTATAATCAGATCTGAGTGGTGTCCCTATAAAAGGAGGAAATTAGTACACACACACACACACACACACACTGGGAGACTACAGGCGGGCACACAGGAAACACCATGTGAGGACATAGTGAAAAAGGGGTCTTCTGTAAGGCCAGGAGGAAGGCCTCAGGAGAAACCAAATCTGATACCTTGACTTTTATCTTCCAATTCCAGAACTGTCAGAAAGTGACTATTGTTTAAGCCATCAAGACTGTGGCATGTTGTTACAGCAGCTGTTGGGAACTAAGATAACTGGTTTGTTGTAGAGACTGTTATTTAGAAATCATTCCTAATTTTAACACTACTTTGGAAAGTGCTTTCTACCTGGAAAGTTCTTTTTCTTTAGCATCTCAGAAATCATTCCATCTTCCTTAATCTTGAGGTCTGAGACTCTTCCTGAAAAGGAAAGTGAGAAGTATTCATGTGAACAGAGAGAGCATGGAGGCCATCTGGGTACACGGAGACTGTTGTGAAATGCTCATCAGCAAAGACACACAACCAAGTCTTCCCTACAGGCCGTGTCTGGAAAAGTTTGAGCTCAAGCTGGCAGTAATTTAAGAGCAACCTAGGACTCCAAGTTTTTTCCTCCTGCCTCCACCACATGTTTTCCTTGTTGCAACTAATTTTCTATTGACTGGCAGACAAAGAGGTTTTGTCATGTTTGAGTTAAGGTGTTTTTGCTAAAATGTCCAGGAAACAGCAGGAGTGAGAGAATAGATTGTACAGTCCTAAACAAGCAAATAGTGAAATATAAAAATTAAGTACCTTATGAAGGATAGTTTGGCAAGATGACCCACATTCTACCACAAAAGGCAAATTTATCTATTTAGAAATGTTACAATGGGAACGTAAGGCTGTGTCCTTGTATAGTCCAATTCTTGTATTTTAGCCACCATGACATTAATTTATAGATTGCTTTCCACCCTTTCTGATCTTAAAGTGTTTACAGAAGCCACCAAACTTTTGGCTTTCAATCATTTTGTGCAGTTCCTGTAAGGAAAAAAGAGAGTGGAAATTGCTCAGTAAACACAACCTGGGCGAGAGTCTCGATGTTGTTTATCTCCCATGTCACCAATCTGACTCATCCTTGGCAGCAGAGCCTTTTGTAAAACTCTACACCTGCTATGCTCAGCTGAAGCAGGCCGCCTGCACGGACAGGAGCAGCCCAACGTGGCCACGTTAAGAGCTGCCTTCCCAGCACCCACTACACACCAGCTTTAACTCATCCCCAGAGGCCTCCCTGCTATTCCATCAGCTAATGCATCAGGGCAAATGCTCCCATCCAGAATGTATCTGGATTCAATGATGCTCCATTTGATGTCCAAGAGGCTGTGTATAAACAGTAGTCCTGCCACAAATGCCTGTCATTGCCAAAAAAGCATAGCAAGAGAAGAACAAGTGTTAGAATGCTCACAGTGCAAAAGGGTACATGTGTGTATTTTTAAACAAACAGCAGAGTTAAAGGCAAAATTATTGCTCATGCTTCCTTCATGAAAATCAGTCTCAATGTGTTTCATGAGATTATAGGACTAAAGCCAATCACTTTACCAATGAGACCAAAACACCTTGCTCGATGTCACACAGAAGGTCACCGTGTTTTCTTAGTATTTGATCAATGAAGTTCTCTATGAGGTCACATGTCCTGCATAACATAGCCTTGGCTGGGGTCCAGGCATCCGAAATTTAACAAGCCCCCTCTCATCTCACCTCTAGATTCTAATGCAGATGAGAAATACTGTGAAGATCTCTCTCCAGCAGCAGGAAACTACACGTACCTATGACTTCAATAATCTGAAGATCTCTTGGTAAGTATAGCTTCGCAATAATCTTCTGCTCTTAAATCATAAACACATCTCACGTTGGACTATATCTGCTACACCATGGCTCATAGGCAGCTGAAGAGTTCATAATTATTTATTCAAAAAGCAGCAAAGGGATATTTATAGTAATCCTTTGTTTAAAAAAGTATTAAATCATAGAGATGAAATAATAAAATAATAGCACTTGGAAAATTAAAAGGCTGATGTTAAAGTGACTATAAACATTCTATGCACCAGAATCTCCAGAACTGTTCTGCAGTCATTCACTGAGCCAGTTCTATCTTCAAATCCCTGTGCTATAGAACCATCAACCTGCTACAGTCTCCAAGATACCTGACTGGAATGGGGAATGGATGCAGAAAGGCAACCAGCAGAGTCTACTTCATTCACTGCAACATGTGGTGTAAACAATGTTGTCCTGGAGCTGGCTCATATTAGCTTGTAAGATTGGATGGTTAAATTTTTAGGAATTTTTCAAGTTGGTTGTTCAACACAGCTGAAATTAAAAATTAGATTACATAAGCTTACAATTAAATTATATTATAAGTAATGACTACACATGCTCAAAATTCATCACTTCCTAATTATTTTATTGCATTTTACTATTTACTATCTTTACCCTTGGGATTATTTATATCCATTATATCTATATGGAGGAAATACTCTAAAATAGTATACATCCTTCTCCAGTCTTGAATCCAGGGACATCGTGTTTGCAGCTTGAAATCGGCCCTGATAATCTTATCTACACCACAGAAACCAGCAAACGCTACACATCAGGGTTGGATTTACTGTTTTTGTTGATCGCCTGGCTTAGGGGTTGGCAAACATCTTCTAGAGAGGTCAGATAGTAAATATTTTAGGCTTTGCAGCTCATACAATCTCCATCACAACTACTCATTATGTTACTGTTATAATGAAAAAGCAGCCGCAGACAATACGTAAATGAACAACAAAGCAATGTTTTAATAAAATCTCATTTACAAAAAGTGATGGCAGCCAGATTTGACTCACAGGCCTGTGGTCTAGAATGAGCAAAGTAAGGGAGAAAATACTACTGTACCTCTAATTTAAAAGCATGTTGCGATATACTATGGCCATTACATCAGGAAGAGACCAATAAGTTAAGGAAATGTTATTCCAGTATTCCAAAATTGGCTTCCCAGTCAGCCAACAAGTCTCTCATCTCACTGATGAATTAGTGAAGTTCCAACATGCATCACAGCTATTTTACTTTCATCTGAATTATTAATATGAAAATATCAATAAGTATTTATGTGAGAA
>CAUYON010040807.1:0-42211 GCA_963573935.1 Arctocebus calabarensis
ATTTAATCAAATGAAATAAAAATAAGTATTTCAAAAAAAATTCTGCATCCCATGTTTATTTCATTATGCACAATTGCCAAGATAATGGAAACTACTGAAATGGCTGTTCAGGGTAAACAAATTTAAAAAAGGTATGAGTTAGCACTCACCATAGACTATTACTCAGCCAGAAAAATGATGAATATCTTGAACTTTCATCAACATAGATGGATCAAGTGGACACTATGCTAAGTAATATAAGACTGGAACAGAAAGAGAAATACTGCTATAGGTAACATTAAAAGGCTGAACTCATAAAAGCAAAGACAACATAGCAGTTGCCAAGGCCAGGAGGCAGAAAAAGTGTGGCAATGACGATCAAGGGTAGTAACTTTTACTTGTAATATGAATAAGTCTTGGAAAACTATTGTACAGCATGATGACTGCAGTAAATAAGATAATAAGGTAAAAAAACAACATGATAATTTTTGTATGCTTAAAATTTGCTAACACATGAGACCTTAAGTGTTCTCATTATAAATAGTTACTAAGTAAGATGATGGATGCATTTACTACCTTAAGTGTATTGTTTCAAAATGTACATACACATCAAAGTATTACATTATATATGATAAATTTTGTTTGTGAAAAGTTCTTATACACATGCAAACACCTTTAAACATACATAAACAGGAATGATACATTTCTGCTAATTCATTTCACAGGTGAAAATTATGAAATAAAAGTTATCAAAATATTAAGTGTCAGTTTGGAGTACAATAAATAGTTGGCATTTCTAAGCTCCTTAATGACATATTTTATAATTATATGGGGTGAATAGAGATTACAGTTGAGAGATGTGGGCATAGAGGATCTAAATTTCTAATATTATTTTATACTAGACAAAAGAATATTTAGCAGTAAAATAACTTTAGATTTTTTTTGGAACCAGAGTCCCATTGTATCACTCCAGGTAGATTGCCATGGCATCATCGTAGCTCACAGCAACCTCCAACTCTTGGTCTCAAGTGATCGACCTGCCTCAGCATCCCAAGTATCTGAAACTACAGGCACATTGGATTTTATTATATTTAGAAAAATGTTACGTGTTTTCATAAAATTAATCCAAATTTCTTAAAATCATCTCTGAATCCTCCTTAGAATTAAAAATCATAAAGAAGAAAACATACAAAATTCTGTCCTAGTGTTTCTAGGATTTTTGAAACAGCTCTCAATATTTCTTCTATTCATGTCTCACACATGTCAAACATGAAACCAAAAAATAAAAAAATCCTTAAGAAATGGAGCTGGGCATGGTGGTTCAATCTGTAATCCCAGAAATATGCGGGTCAAGTCAGGAGGATCAGTTGAGATCAGGATTTTTATATCAGCCTCAGCAATGTAATGAAAACTCATCCTCAAAATGATAACAGTAATGACAATTACTTTTATAATTAGCTGGGCATTCTCATGCATGTCTGTAGTTGTAGCTATCAAGGAGGCTGAGGTGAGAGATCCCTTGATCCCAGAGGTTTGAGATTTTACAGTGAGCTATGATCAGCCTTTAGATTCCAGCTGAAGCAACAAAGCAAAACCATGTCTCAAAAAAAAAAAAAATGGTTTAACCTAGAGCTTTTCAAAAATATGTATAGTATTCCCATATCTGCCAAGTCACTGAAAATGCTGTCAGATAATTTAGTACTTTATAACCCAGAAAAATACATTTGGCTCTTAACTAACTGCTAAGGAAGATCACTGCATGTGGTAGGAGAGTTGTTAGAGAATTAAGAGAATGGGACAGAAGATGCTCCTCTGTGAGAGAAAAAGACGTACTTAGCCCTCTCTAAATAATTTCTAATGAATCAAAACCACTTTGGAAAGTCTGGCTTTCTTCTTGACCTTTGGACCTCTCAGCTGTGTTATCTGCCTCATTCCCTCTCACCTGCCTGGGTGTTTAGCTGTTGTCTCCTCTCTCTTCACATTCCAGAGCTTTTTTCTCTGCTCCAGACATGTGATCAGGTCTGGTTTAGAGGCAGCAAGACCTGTTTTATTAGAAAGAATTCATTTGACCCTTGCTGTGGATTATCCAATTACTAATCTAGTACTGTCCTTAGTAAACATTATAGAAAGTTCTATAAAATTCTTTCCCAAAATATGATTTACTGATAGACCCTTTAAAATAACAAAATAGTTCAAATTGATAGCTCCTGAGCTCCTCTTTCCACTGCCACTGAGTCAATCATAAATGGTGGAAACTGGATTCTAAGGTGCAGACCATTTCTAGAATTTCTAGAGTTACCACTAGAATGAAAGATATGGATTAGCTCAAGAAAGGCGAAGGTTTGTTTCAAGGCCAGAATCTAAAATGTTTCTTTGTTTACATCAACAAACCTTCAAATTTTCTTTGAAACATGGATGTAAAACTCTTTGATGCAAAGCAGAACATTCCAAGAAGCAATCTACAGAAAAAGAAAGCGATGCCCTTAGTGTGAAATCAGAATTAGGTGTTGAAATTATCCTCACCCAGAGAGACTAGGTTTCTGTAGTTCTCCATCATCACATCCCTGTACAAATTCTGCTGAGCAGTGTCCAGGCAAGCCCACTCCTCTGGAGAGAATTCTATGGCCACATCCCTGAATGTCAACGGTTCCTAAAAAGGACACATATTTACCAAGTGGTCATAAAAAGAGTTCTTAATTCCACATGGAATATGAAAGTTACAAAAACTGTTTCTGACATGTGAGTGACTGGGATTATCCATGATTTTTTTTTCTGTTTGAGACAGAATCTCAAGCTGTCACCCTGGGTAGAGTGCCATAGTATCATAGCTCACAGCAACTTCTCACTCGTGGGTTCAGTTTTTCTAGTAGAGACAGGGTCTCAATTTTTACTTAGGCTGTTCTCCAACCTGTGAGCTCAAACTATACACCTACCTCGGCTCCCAGAGTGCTAGAATTACAGGAGTAAGCCACTGTGCCCAGCCAAGATTTGTTTTATTTATTCAAGAAATAATCTTGAAAGCATTTTCTAATTCTGAGGAATGAGAAATGAATGCATTAATGAGATGCATTAAACTAGTGTATCCATAATATCCTTCTGGATGATAAAAAAAAAATAAGAGCATCCAGGCATATTTGAATATTGCATTTATAACAAATGGAAAATGATGTTTATATTTCTTATATAGATACTTATGGTTAATTAAGGTTGTCTCCCAGATTTTAATGTGTATAGCAATGAACTAGAGATCTTTTTAAAATTCAGGTTCTGACCCAGGAGATCTGAGGTGGGGTGTAAGTTTCTACATTTCAAAAAAAAATCAATCTCTGGCCCAAAGAGAATATTATCTCAAGCATCCAGTAAGTGGTAGGCTTTGGTTTTATCTCAGTTCCTCTGACTAATGAAGATGAGAGTATTTATACATTTTGCAAAGGAATCTACAAGCAAAGGAAAACTAAGAAGTAAAGCTTCTAGATTAAATGTGATAGATTGTGAACATCAGTTAGCTAATCTCTCCCAAGATAGTATTAATGATAAAGAGAAAAAAAATTAAATTTATAGTGAAAGAATCAGAGAGCAACTTAACCAAGTGAATGAACTTCACATCTACTGTCATGGGCCACTTTTTATTAGGTATCACTGAACACAGGAGGACATAACATCATTGCTGTGATAGCAATGACCAAAAACAACAATAAAAAAACACTAGTTTTATGCAAAGGTCATGCTACAGATATCTCTCATTTTCTTTAATTTCTAATAGTTTGTTTAAGTATTTTGTCTTTAGTATCCTACTAAAGATAATATTTTATGTATTCTTATTTTTCTCCTTTTCAGAACTTTCTGAGTTATCTTGGGCAATTAATGCCATTCACTTTCTGCATTTTCTTAATCCTGTTCTGCATAGATTCTAAAGGAGCATCCAGATGGAACCTAAATAGAACATGTTCCCCTTATTCAGTCATATCCCAGGATCAGATCTTATCCCCAGTATGAGTCCCAGACATCCACACTATCCACACTATCTCACTATCCTATGTTGACCTGTCTCAAAGAGAACATTTTCAATATTACAGTTTGTACATTTTTTTGAAAACTTGACCATGGCATGTATGGGACTTGGACATAGAGAATGCTGTGGTACATGGAGAAGAAAAATTTTATAGCACAAGTAGTGAAAACAAACTCATTAGTAGAAACATCAGAAATAAAGAAAGAAGGTTTTGCAATTTCTAAACTTGGAAGTTCCAACTGACATTCCAGGAGGATTAGTAAACACAGACCCTCACCTTTGATATATTTACCTGAGAAACAGCCACATCATCTTCTCCTTTTCCCACGCTGGGATTTCCTTTCAGGTGAGAATTGCCTAGACAAATTAGAATTATATTTTGAGAACAATCCCTGAAAAGAGTCAGCACAATCTCTTTACTTGCTTTCACAATATCCAAAGGCATGAGGGCCTTCAACAGCAGAAAAGATTACCCTCCCTTCTCCTTTTTCATAGAAAGCATCAGGTATGATGACTACTCATGAAGACCAAAATATGAGTTTCTTCTTTCCTAATTCAAGTGCCTTCCCTTGACACACATACCAGGACTTTCTGCTACAGCGATGGGACTATGGACCACACTGACCGGCTTCCACCACACCAAAGCAGAGAAGATCCTGGTACCTCTCTCTAGAACAGTGGTTCTCAACCTTCCTATTGCCGCGGCCCTTTAATTCAGTTCCTGTGGGTTATCTCCCGCAGGTTGAGAACCACTGCTCTAGAACAAATGCTGAATACAACTGTTATTAATGTACCTTAGAGCACTGGTGCTTGACTTTGGCCCCACTTAGTAGAACATAGGCACTTAATTAAAACCACATTGATGCTTCTTCCAGCTCAATAGACAGAAATTGTGGGGAGGGCACAGGTGATGGTGTTTTCACAAAGTGGCCATGTGATTCTAATTCAAAGCCTTGGATGAGAGCCACTTAGCTACAAATTACCTCTGAAGCTTCAATGAGCATAGAAATCACGTGGTATTCTGGGCTCCACTCTAAGAAATGTGATCTGCAGCTGGTGGGGGCGGGGGGGGGGTCCATGAATTGGTCTCTTAAACAATTTCCCTGTCATTGATGATTTTTCCCCTAGTTTCATTATCAGAAGCACTCATCTTGAGACAGCAGACATAGCACACAGAACCCCTATGTCAACATTTATCACAACATACAAATTTATATTCCACAAGGAAGACCACTAATCATCATTCTGTAACGTGACATTCTCTGCTGGCACTTTAAGGATTACTGTAGCTAGAGAAGGCAAGAATATTTGAATACATCTGCGTTTGGAAAATGACAAGTACCCATGTATTAATGCAATGTTTAGTAAGCAGGTACTATGTGCTCACAGGCTTGGTATGGTGCACTGTGCTGGGATCCTCACATTGTGTGAGTTACTCCTTATAATGCCCTAATAGGATTGATAAAAAGTGTCCAATAATTCCCAGAAAAGATGAGATGTGGTGGCCAGCCTTTCTATTTTTCATCTCACACAACTACAGAAGGTCACTGGACAAGATCTATAAAATTCTAGGCCCCCACTGCAAAAGGTCCTTTATGTTTACAAGTTTATGGTAGTATCTAACACTGCAGAGATGTTAGATCTCTGGGGTTTTATACATCCTCACCTCATAGTTTAGCCTTGTCTTGTGAACCAGGTAGAGGCCAGGTCATATGTTCAGATTCTAGATGAGATCCAGCTTGCTTTGAATTCTTGGGTGCTATAGGGAGGGAATTAAACAGGAAGAGATATTTCCCTATGGAGCCTGCTCTGATACATTCTGAGGAGATCAGGCATTGGATTCAGACTCAGAGCTGCACATTTAGTTGCTAGAAAAGCGTGAATTTGGTAGCACCTGCACACTCCCTGACATTGGGGCAAAAGGAGGAGGTAGAAGTGGAGTGTCTTGGTTCAGCTCAGTACACATTCTCTCATTCTAATTAGTTTTAGAGACCCCTAAACCTCTGAATCTTCTTCAAGTCTAAAGATTCCAGGTGCATTGAGAGAAAGACTGGAACTAACAATTGCCGCCTTATGAGAGCGTTTCTATAAGGTATATGATCTACATAATTTTCTGCAAAGAACAGCAGACCTCAAATAGGCAGAGAGGCCTTCCTATGTGCTAATGTTGGAACAGCCAAGTTCTGTGCTTCAAAATTGTGTGTTAGGAGCTGGAAGCCCAAGAAGAGATCTGGTAGACAAAGACCTCTAGTGTGAAGACTTATGGGCACCTTTTAATTTTTTTAATTATAAAAAATATTTAGGAAATGATTAAAATAAATATTTTCCCAACACAGAAAACCTAACGACAGAGAAAAGCAGAGAAAAAATAAAACTTATACCACTAATTTAAATCCGAATGTGATATGACCCATAAGCAATCTACTGAGAATTTTCAGACATACATGAAGTCACTTCTTTATAAAACTTGGGAAACACAATCTTCTAAAAAAAATTATCAACATAAATAATAATTGCCTTTCAAATAAGAAGATTTGAGAATACTATTTATCATGAAGAGTATATCGTAAATTCATCCGCTAATTACAATTATCATCTGTGTTTGGTATTTGGCTTTATTCCAATAAGATATATACATCTCAAGTCTATATAACAGGAGGTAGATTTGCAACTTAAAGCTTGGTGTTCACTACAGTTAGCATCCCATCCTCATGTGGAAACTGAGACCGGGCACTGTATTTTTTGATATTTCATTTCTAAGAGACGGTTGTCAGGTTCACAAAAAATTTCTGTTGGCACAGCATTTTTTCTCTTTTGAAAGGATTTAAATACATTTCAGGTGGTAGCAGTAGCAACAGCATTTGGTGGGGGGAGAAGGGGAGAAAAACAATAAATAGATTTCATGGAGGAAAAAAAGAACTTGTAATTAAATATTTTCTAAATTAAATGATCTCAGGAAAGGGAAGGGAAGGAAAGCATACCTTCCTTTGTTTTCAAGTTGGAAAATTAAGCTTATTTCTACTTTTTGTTTATGTTTACAATAGCCAGGTCCAGGGGTTTTGTCTGGAACACATGGGCACCTGAAATTCTATAGGCTTAGATTTAGGCAACTGAAGAGTGGTCTTGAATACAGTGCTTATGAAGGCAGGTTTGGGCTGAAAAACCACAAAGGGGGAGGTGCTATTAAGGACCCATTTGCATGGGTAAGGAATAGTGCAAGGTTGGTGGAAGGCCTGGTTTGTGCTGCAGACACTGCCGAGGAAGGGCTGATCTCAGACTCATTCCTGTATCCACATAGTCAGATGAGATTATGATCAAGTGGTAAAAATCCTAGACTGGTTGAGGAACATGGATGCTGCTGCCAATTCAGGGTTAGGTATGGGGATATGTCAAAAATCCTCTAGGCACCTCTGTGTTTTCAGCAGTGAACTCTAAGAGGAAATGTGCAGTAGACTTGGTTCCTGAGGGTAGAGCCTTGTCCTGGGAGAGGCCTAGTTCATCTAGTCCTCTAGACACCTGTGTGAAGTTCTGGTGGGAAACAAGTGTTCTGGAGATGGAATTCCTAATGGTGGCCTCCTTTCCAGGAAGGGAGGGGGCCAAGTCATTGCCTACTGTGCATGTGCACAAATGGGCAGGAATCTCATGGTGACAATGAGGTTTGGGAGGGATTGTGTCCTCAGAACTCCTTCACTCTGTGTTCTCGGTCCCCAGAATCCCAGGAGGAGATGTGGAATCACAGGACAATCTGTGATGTGAGAGCTCCTGTAGGAGAACAGAACCTTTCTCTTTCTCAAGACACTTGAGGTCTCCCTTCAGTTCAGGTTTCTCCTGACTCATGCTAGGTAAGAGTCACAGGTGTCTGGCTACCCTGAGCTCTGCCAGGTCTCTCACTGCAAACACTAAGCTAAAGTGTGTGAAACCTGAGAACAACAAATAATTCCCTTTCATTTGTCTTTTCTCAGTATGTTTCATAAAACATATTTAAACGTGAACATAAAGGTGTTTCCACCCCAGCTATGTTGAAGAGTCATTTTATTTACAGTCACTGGTATTTACATGTTTATAGAAGCACAATTCACAGTCACAAAGGTGTGGAAAACAACCCACATGCACATCAATATATTAATTATAGTTAACAAAATGTGGTATGTGTACACTGTGGGGTAGTACTCAGCCATAAAAATATAATGGCAATCTATTATCTTTTGTAACAACCAGATGGAACTGGAGACCATTCTTCTAAATGAAGTATCACAAGAATGAAAAAACAAACACCACACATCCTCAATACTAAATTAGAAGTATTGAATCAAAACTTCAGTGCACACATGGAAGTAAAACTTGACAGAAATTAAGTAGGGAGGAGACAAGTGGAGGAGTAGAATAGACTTACATCTAAGTGGTACAATGCACACATTCTGGGTGAAGGACCCACTTATAAATTTCTCTTAAAACATACAAAAGCAAATATGTAAACAAAATGTGTGTACCTCTGCAATATTATAAACCTTGAAAAAAAAGTGGACACATAGATTATGGTTCAGTAATATAAGACAGGGCCTTTAACAATGCTGCCATGTTGCATTCGTGATGATACACGAAACAAATCATGACTCATGGAAAGTAATGAAGCAGATGGCAGCTGCATTAAAAGAAGGCATTCTGTTTTTTAGTTTGTGAGCATGTGCTTCTATGACTTGTGGAACCATATCCCACCTCTCCTTTAGTATTTATATTTTCTCACGCTTAAAGTTCATTGTATACTGTAAATTTTTGAAAAGTATTTTTTTCATGGACTTTATCTAACAAATGCAAACAATGTAACCTAGTTATCTGTATGCTCATACTAAACTGAAATGAAAACATATGTATATAATATGTATTTTAAATTATACTTTGAAAGCATTGCATCTTTTAAAATATTATTCTAAAATATGTTATTCTCAACACACAAATGTTTAATTTTTTGTTATAAACAATTTTTCATTGTTGGCTGTGTTTAAAAATTTTTCATCTAATGAATTTTTAGAAATGTTTCATCCAAATTAGTGCCAATCACATGGCAACCAAACGGAAAATTTCCAATGGAAAAATAAAACAAAGAACTTACTAATTCTTTTTTTTTATAATTTTATTGAATCATAATTGTGTACATTGGTGCAATCATAGGGCACAATGTGCTTCATATACAATCAGAAATATTTTGATCTTACTGTTACAGATAGCCTTCATGGCATTTTCTTAATCACTATATAAAGACATTGATACTCTACCTTTAATAAGTTTCACCAGTACCCTGCTAAGATGCACCGTAGGTGTGTTCCCACTAATCGCCCTCCCTCTACCCATCTTCCCCCCTCCCCTCCCCTCCCTTGCCAATAGGGGGATGGATATGAACAGAATCCAAATAAGATAAAACAATTTCAAAACTTTATCTCATCAAGTAGGTAAAAAAGCAATGAACTAGGTACCATCCTCAGCAATAAAAATGAATATACAAGGATTAGTCTAAAAATCATTTTGTGAAACAGAAGAAGACAAGCACAGGGGTGTGTACTGCATGATTCAGTTTATATAAACTTCTAGAAAAGCAAGATTGAACTGTGGTAATAGAAATCATCAGTGAGATCTGGGTCGGGAATTGACTAAAAGGGACACAAAGGAATTTTCCAGGGTGAAAGAAACGTTCTATATCTTGGGTATGCATTTGTCAAAACTCATTAAACTTTATACCTAATGTTTGTGCATTTTGCTGTTTAGAATTTGTATTTCTGTAAAGTAGGGTTTTTTTTTAACCTACTAAAGTTAAAAAAAAATGTGTCAAAACCCTATCTGGGCTAATGATTTTAATAACTCTCTTAGACAAAAACAGAAGTAGCAAGCAAAAATAAATTAACAATACAGAAAATTTGAATTACAAAGCTATCACATTTAGCTTGCCCAAGAAAGAGATTAGTGGCTACCTGGGGCTGGGATGGGAAGGAGTACAAATGGACATGAGGAAATATTTTGGAATAGAAATGTGTTAAAATGGATTGTGGTGATGGCTGCACAATATTGTGTACAAAAAACCATCATATTCTACATTTTATGGTATTTAAATTAAACTTTGTAAAGCTGTTAAAAATCACATGTAGAAAAATAGCAAATGTGGCTTTATAAAATACATTTAATCAGTATTCTTTATGAAAAAACTGATGGCAATGAAATTGTATAAAAATACAAAGAAGCAATCATACACATGATTTGAGCATTAGTGAATATAAACAATAAGTTTGAGGTATGATTACCTAAAAGATAAAACAACTTTAAGAAAAGTCCAGAGAAATATTAAAAATTACAAAAATCTTTAGAGGTAGAAACTATGAGTAAAACAACTACAATTATTTGACTTAAGAAAAGAAAAAGTAGCTCAACTAAGTGCTAGTAAGTCAATGACAAAATCAAACAGTTCAAGTTGTAATTCACGTTAATTGTTTCATCTTTTTACATATAAAGAATCATTTTAAGTCTACTAACTTACCCATGTAGATAGGAGTTCCACATGTGCTCTGCATCATGGCTTCACTTCTACCATGCTTCTTCACTGCTAAGCCAAAATCGGTCACCTAGGACAAGAATTTGGCATAGTCACTGTTTTCCTGCCCCAGAGCTTACTCATTCTGAAAACAGGACTTTCACTACATTGCACTTGCACTGAATTCAGAGTTTCTTGGGGGTGAGAGGACTTTACTTGCTTTATTAATAAGAATCTTGCTTTTCCCTTCCCACCCACGTCTATACAGAGAAGAAACTTGGTAAAGAGAAGTTTGCTTTCTCAATTCTTCAGCAGAACATCCATGATTTGATTGTTCATGCCTTCTAATTGACCAGTTCAATATAGGAAGTTGTACCTTGAAAGATGTCACTTAACTTTTTTCAGATACAGAAGTTTTTTTAAAAAAATGTGTTGTTGGAAGAAAATAATAAAAACTGCATTGTACCATGCATTCTGGCCTTAGTATATTTACTATCTATTTTCCTGATAATCAAGTTATATTCCAGTTTAAAGCACTGTTACAAATACAAATCATTATCCTTGTCAGTAATGAGTGGTAAACACTGTCCTTTCTTTACTATTATTTCCTTTGTGTTTCTAGAGTATACTAATTAAAGCAATTACTACACTATTAAAAACTTTGAGAAGCAAATTAACAGGAAAGAAACCACAACAACACAGTATTAACTGCTAATACATGAAGGGCCTGCTGCTGTGCAGTAGTGTTCCTGCTCTGTTCCTGCTCCCAACTTGGATCACCATCGGATTACAAGCAGAAAAACAGGCACATTTATTGATCAAGCAACCAAATATAGGTTCTTGGTCTACAGATACCAATTGCAAAGCTTTCCAGTGCCTTCTGGAATAAGAAAATGTCCCCATTAATATGTGATATCACTATTTTTCTAAATAGATAAATCAATTTCTCCAGAATTTTTCATAAATATCTCACTTGTAGTATAGGATACATACATTTCTCTATAGGAAATCTATACAGACACATAAAATTGTAAGAGGATTCACAATTCCATTTAATTCTTTGGAGAACACCTATGCCTTCATTCACCAAATGTTAACTGAGCACAGATACCAAGCAACTAAGACATGCAAAATTCCTGCCTTCATCGTGTTTTCAATGGAACTGTTCAAGAACATTACTTGGGTAAACTAACAATGCTTTCAAATCTATTTATAATTACTTAGGGATTTGGCTTCTGCAACAGAGCAAGTTACTTAGAGAGATTTTATTCCTAAATTAACACATTCATATATTTTGAATATAGTTACTAAAGTGTTGAATAATAAATAACGTATGCTATCATTTATTTAATGTTAGAAAACAATTTGAATAAAGTCTTTAAGAATAAACAGTTGGCACATTAAATGTGCCTAGGACATAAATATTAATACCTAGGAAAATTATCAATGAGAAATACACGTTTCGAATGAATCTGGTATAAAAAACACAGCCAAGGTGTGTTTTTCTCTAAATCTGTAACACATTTACATCAAATTACCAGGCATAATTTTGAAATTAATTAGAATTCAGAGCATCTGTTTGCTTGATATTAACTAATGTTTCAGAACTAACCAAGTGAATATGCACTTTAAAAAACACATTCAATAGCACCACTTAACTTGTAAAATTATTCTTGTCAGTTATAACCATTCCTGTGAAATTTTTATTCGTTAGCATAAGCCACTTATTATCTGGCTGCTCAAAAGCTACCAAAATGTATCTAACAAAAAGATGTACTTTGTCACTTTAATATCAAAATTTTTATAGGCAAATATGTACTGCCATTTCTGATATCTTACCTTTATGTTTAAGTTTAATTCATTGTTAGCATCAATAAAGCTGCTTTTAACCAATATGTTTTCCAGTTTTAGATCTCTATGTACAATATCTACCAAGAAAATAAACAACAAATCAAATGAAATGAATGATGAAAAAATAATTAGAGGACACACATATAGAAGAAATAAACATACCTGACTAATATCCACTGTGGGAAATTTGAGAAGGGACAAGCACGTTCTGCCTGTTCCCCCACATTTCCAATCTAAAGGAGCCATTTCCTTTTACTCCTTCATCACTACCTATTCCCTTGCTGCCCCAAATGGCTGCTCTTCAAGATGAGTGGCCTGGAGTGTGAAAAAAGATTCTATCCAACCTTTGCTATTTCCAGGAGGAAAAAACCAATCTTAGTCACAAGCCCAGCAAGGTTTCCCACATCCTTAGGTTTTCAAATAGAGGATGACTTCTTACTTTTGTGCCTATGTTATTGTCAACATAAACACTTTAACACACTGTAACTTGGCTATATACATACAAACTATACTTATTTCAGGTATTTTTCTGCAACATCAACACACATTTTCAAATAAACAAAAATGCTTGAGACACAAAATCTCTAGTTGAACATGTCAGAGCTCAGGTAGAATTTTCATACACATACAAATAATCGGGTACCAAACACTTTCTTCACAAATAACTAATTCAGTTCATATCCATAACAATCACTTCCCTAGACTTAAAAAGTTATACATATAATTGCTAGAAAAATGTAGTTGAATAAGCCCTGGACCTAATCATTTATGGGTTCCCTTACACAATTCCCAGGCTTTCTTTTCAGAATGTTTATTGTTTTATTATTCTTCTTATCTCCTCTTGCATAAATACCACACAGTTTTATGTTTTGAATTCTTTGCAGGGCAAGTCTCTCTGCTGCCTCCATTGTTCTTTCTTTTTTTTCATTGTTGTTTTAGCTATTCTTGCCCACTTTAGAATAAGCTTGTCACGTTCCATGAAAAATGCTATTAAGATTTTCTTTGGAATTAAACTGAATTTATAGCTTAATATAGGAGGATTGAAATTAGTCTACTATTAAGCCTTTGCAAAATTTGTTTCTCTCTGCTTGCGAAGTCCACTTTTTTCCAACTTTATACATTCCTCAGATCAAATATTGCTTCCTCCATGAAGTCATTCCTAACTTTCCAAACCAAATGAGGCACTTAAATAAATATATGCCTATGTCCCTTGCACTTTATATGCCTCCCCATTAGAGATATTATCATGTTCAATTACAATTTATTTTCCATACTCAATCTCCCAGCAGCCTGAATTCCTTGAGGGCAGAAGCCTAGTCTTTTACTTTTTTTTTTCCTTTTGGCCTGGGCTAGGTTTGAACCCACCCACTCTGGTATATGGGGCCGGCGCCCTACTCCTTTGAGCCATAGGCACTGTTTTTTTTTTTTTTTTTTGAGACAGAGTCTCACTATGTCGCCCTTGGTAGAGTGCCTTTGCATCATAGCTCACGGCAACCTCAAACTCTTGAACTTAAGTAATTCTCTTGCTTCAGTCTCTCGAATAGCCCGCCACAACGCCGGGATATTTTTTCATTGCAGTTGTCATTGTTGTTCAGCAAGCCTGGGCCGGGTTCAAGCCTGCCAGCCTCAGTGTATTTGGCCAGCATCCTACTGAATTATGGGCATCAAGTCATACAGCCTTTCTTTTAGGGGGAAAAAACCCTAGAATGTTTAGATTTTTAATATTATTTTTATAGAATAATTTTATTACTAATATGTAAGTGTTTTTGGAAATTTCACCTTTATCATTGATTTGCCTACCTTTGATTTGATATTAGCTGCTTACAGACAAATGGCTAAAAACAAATAAGAAACTTCTCATTGTCCCTAATTCAGAGAAATGCGAATCAAAACCACCCAGAGCTATCACCTAACTCCAGTGAGAACAGCCCACATCACAAAGTTCCAACATTGTAGATGCTGGTGTGGATGTGGAGAGAAGTGAACACTTTTACACTGTTGATAATACTGCAAACTAATATAGCCTCTTTGAAAAGAAGGAGAATACTCAAAGAACTCAAATTAGACCTCCCATTTGTTCCTGCAATCCCATTCTAGGCATCTACCCAGAAGAAAAATAAATCATTTTATCATAAGACCATTTGCACTAGACTATTTATTACAACACAATTTATAATCACCAAGATATGGAAACAACGTAATGGATTAACACGTTGTGATATATGTATACCATGGAATACTATTCAGCCATAAAAAGAAGACTTTACATTTCATGTATTAACCTGGATAGAGTTGAAACTCATTCTTTTTAGTAAAGAAGAATGGAAAAGCAAGTATCCAGTGTACTCAATATGAAGCTAGTAGATGATCTAATTCATGCCCATATAAGAGGAAAACTCAATTCAATTCCAGTTGGGGGGAGGGGGAATGAGGAGGGGAGAGGATGGGTGTGCTCCCACTTAATGGGCACAATGTAAGGATATATGGCATACCTCTGGGTACAGGACACAACTGTAAGAGGGACTCTACCTAACAAATGCATCTATTGTAACCTAGTTGTTTGTACCTGAAATAAAAACAACTGTTGAATAAAGATGTTCATAATTTCATCCTTGTCCATATACCTATATATGTTGTATACCTGCTTGTTTCTAATTAAAACGTATTTACAAAAAAGTTTAAAAGGAAAAATTTTTTAATTAAAAAGTTAAATCTTCTTTATTAACAGGTGTTATTTATATGATTATGGATCTAGAATAAAATTACCCTTAAATAAAAGTGGTATCTGCATTCATGGAGTCAGTAAAGTTAGATGATCTCTTCTTACCATTATTGTGAAGATATGCTATAGCTGATGCAAGACTTTTAATGATCCACCTTGTCTCATTCTCTGAGAAATGACCTTTCTTATGCAGAATTTCTTTGAGTTCTCCATCCTCACAAAGCTCCATCACAAGGTACATTTTCTGACATTACATATTTAAAAGAGAGAGAAAGTGGGCAAATTACATACCCAGGAATTTTTAATAAATTTTCATATATAATCATAATCTCAATCAATTTATTCATTCAAAAATATTATCTATTATGTACAAGATATTGTATTGGATACTACAGAAACAAAGAAGTATAAGACATAGTCTTTTTGTCTTTCTTTTCTCTGTTGCCCAGACTAGAGTACAGTGGCATCATCATAGCTCATTGAAAACTCAAACTCCTAGGCTCAAGTATTACTCCTGCCTCAGCCTCCAAAGTAGCTAGGACTACAGATGTGTGTCACCACACCCAGCTAATTGTTTTCGTAGAGATGGGGTTTCATTATATTGCTCAGGCTGTTGTCAAATTCCTAGCCTCAAGTGATCCTTCTACCACAGCTTCTCAAAGTGCTAGTATTACAAGTGTGAGCCATCACACTCAGCCAAGACATAGTATTATATTTACCCTCAAGAAGCTCAGAGACAATTACAATTACAAAATATCACATGTTAAGTGCTAATGGCCCAAAATGCCATGGGATTACAGAGGAGGGGCAGCCTCTCCCTAAAGAATGCTCACTGGGCTTGGCACCTGTGGCTCAAGGGGTTAAGGCACCAGCCACGTACACCTGATCTGGCGGGCTCGAATTCAGCCTTGGGCAGCCAAACAACAATGACGGCTGCAACCAAAAAATGGCCGGGCATTGTGGCAGGCACCTGTAGTTCCAGCTACTTGGAAGGTGAAGGCAAGAGACTCACTTGAGCCCAGGAATTGGAGGTTGCTATGAGCTGTGATGCCACAGCACTCTATCCAGGGTGAGAGCCTGAGGCTCTGTCTCAAAAAAAAAAAAAAAAAAAAAAAGAATGCTCTCTGAAGAGCATACATTAAAGCCAGGTATGGATGTCTGAATAGGAATTTGTGGATAGATATGTGGGAAAGAACAGGCAAAGCACATGGTATTTAAAAAGACTCCAAACCTTGAAATAGCACTGACTGTTCAAAGAATAACAGATACCGTAGAGTTAATAGTATCGGGAACTAGGTAGGGAAGCAGAGAAGAGTGGTAAGGAATGAGGCTAGAAAGAACACACTGATGCCAGGTTATAAAAGAGTCTTGGATTTTACGCTAAGGGGTATGGACTTTTTCCCATTGCCATTAGAAGCCACTTAAGATTTCTAAGCTGCTGCCTGGTACAGGGAGGTGTATGATATTACCAATTGTGCATTTCTAAACAAAAATTCTAGCAGTATTATAGAACAGGGCTCAGCAAACTTTTTCTATAAAGGCCAGACCCAGTAGTAAGTATTACTAGCTTAGCAGGCCAGTTTCTTTCGCAACTACTCTGCTGCTATGGCATGAAAACAGCCATAAACAACTCAAGAAAAGTTTATTTATAGACTCTGAAATTTGAGTTTCATATAAAGTTCACATATCATTAAATATTACAGTAAATATTTAAATTTTTTCAGCCATTTGAAAATGAAAAACACTTAGCTGAAAAACACTTAGCTTATGGGACACACAAAAACAGGTAGCAGGCCAGATTTGGTTCACAAGCTCTAATACGTTGACCTCTTTTTATAGAAGGTAGAGGGGAGGCACAGAATAGAGACAAGAAGAGAAAAAGGAAAAAGATGTAAAAAATATCTACAAAGAAGAAACAGTGGAACTCAGTGACTAATTGGGTATGAGTGGTAAGAAGTCATGGATAAAATGCTTCTTTTCTGTTTTTTTGCTTGTGTTGAATCATAATAAAATGACTTTAGGTATTCCAACAGTCAAATCATCTACTCAGTCAAAAAAGATTCACAGTCAACTAAAATGCAAGTCCTTTTCACACTTATGGCCATTCAAACATAGAGTGTCCTCTACATCTCCACTTTAACCTATGCTGCTAAGCTTTTGTCATTTTTAAGATTCTGGGATTTGGTAGGGCAAGGTGTCTCATGCCTGTAATCCTAGCACTCTCGGAGGCTGAGGCAGGTGGATTGTTTGAGCTCACAACTTTGAGACCAGCCTTAGTAAGACTGAGGCTGAGACAAGAGGATCACCTGAGCCCAAGAGTCCGAGATTGCTATCAGGTATGATGACGCTATGGCACTCTACCCAGGGTGGCAGTTTGAGACTCTCTCTCAAAAAAAAAAAAAAGATACTGGGATCTGATCCTGTTCCTATAAGCACTGCTCATGCAAATTCTATGTTCAATCAGAAAGCATGAAAACAGGAAGCGAAGGTTAACTCCCATTCTTCCCATAGCAACCATTCTGATTAACCAAACTTCAGGCTGCTTTAGAATTTCAAACTAACTGCAAATATAACACATAAATAAGCTTTCAACCTGGAACACATGTTTTCCACTGACAGCACTGTTGCTGGTACATGAAACAGTCAGTAAACTATTTGAAAGGAAAAGTTGCATTAGCAGTACTTACAATATAATACGTTGATGTCAAATTTAAATATGTAAGTTGGTCAAATTTATATGAATAAAAGTTATAAAACAAGTCTTTTTATAATTATTAAAAACAAGTGCATAGACCTGGAGGACACTGAGACTCACAAGAAACCACAGCAAAGTCAGAATGGATGATCGGTTACACGGCACAACCAATCAGGTAGCAATTTCTATTAACTGTATAGTGGCTTCAACAGAAGACCTGCACTTTCATAAGTGTTTATGGGACAGAGTGGGCAGACTTGTTCTACATGAATCAAGGGCCAAGCCATACATAAAAACAAAAGAAACAAGCAAAAAAAAAAATGACGGTTTTCTTTCCCTTTGAACTATCGTAGATTCAGAGTCCTGCTTGTGTTCATGATGGAGTAGCAGAGTCTACCCTCTCACCTAAAACAATTTAAGATTTAGACAAACACACGTATACACATATATATACAAATGTAAAATTTCAGATATTAAACATTAGGCAGCATCAGATAGTGATTCCTGACAGAGAGGAAACCTGTGATTATCCTAGCTTATGTCTAGAGAGAATTTCCAGACCACAGAACATGGAGGAAGAAACCAAGAGGAGCCTAGAATCTCTGTGAATTGGAGAGGTAGAGGTGAGAGGCTAGGAAGACCAAGAGAACTACAGTTCACAGGACAGAGTACTGAAGAGGAGAAAGTTGTACAGAGAGAAAGCTCCTCAAGTTTCCAGCAGAGTACTAATCAACACAGGTGTATGGGATACTGCCCAAAGCTGGGGAAAGAACCACACAAAAGGAGCAGAGAAAACCCTTACTGGAGCATATACACAGCCAGGGATAGTTTGTGTTCCTATTACCCAGAGTGGAAAACCTTGTTTCATGGGGCATTAGGGAGAGTATGAAAAGGGGTCCTACTTTAGTAGTAAGGAAAAATTAGTCCTAGACTCAAAGTTGCTCTGATGCCACCTAATTAAACCTAAAGCAACTTTCAAAAGTATCAAACTGTTTCAAAGTGACTGAACTATATCCTAGAATAAAGTTCAAGAACAGTTATAAGAATATAATCAAACATCCAGCATCCAACAAGGTAAAAATCCAATCCAAAATCAGCAGGCATACAAAGAAGAGGGAAAATATAATGAAGAAAAAAATCAAAACTGACCTAGAAATGACATACATGATAAAATTAATAGAAAAGGGCATTAAAACAGTTATTATAACTATATTCCAGAAGAATGAGGAAGGATTCAAAATGTTAAGTAGACACATGGGATACATGTGTTTTTAAAAAACCAAATCAAATTTCTACTAGAAGAGATTAGCAACACACACAAAGATACAGAAAACGATACTAGAATCTGAAGACACAGCAATAGACACGATACAAAATGAAACAAGGAAGAAAAAAAAATATTGAAAAAAGTGAACAGAGCACCAGTAGACTGTGGAAAATATTAAATAATCTTACTTGGAGTTAACAAATGGGAGGAGGTAGAAAAGGCAAAAAAATTGAGATAATAATGCCCGAAATTTTCTACACTTGATAAAAATTATAAACTCACAGATCCACAAGTCCAAGCACAAGAAACATGGAGAAAAATACACCAAAGTGCATTATAATCTAATTGTTTAAAACTTACAATAAAGAACAAAACTATTCTAAGACTACCTGGAGATAAAAGACATCACTACTTCTAATACTTAAAAGAGTAGAGAAGAATATCCATATATTGCTAAGGGATAAATAAAAGATAATTGTAATCTTTGTTATCAAGCTCTCCTAATAAATCAAACGTAATGCATATGATTTGCAATGCAAACTGATCATTTCTATCTTAGAGACAAGCAAAGTAAGGAAGAACAATAGCTAACATTTAATGATACAGATGTTTTAGATTCATTGTCTCATTAAATCCTTCAACAGCCAAATGAGGTTGACACTATTATTAAACCCATTTTACAGATGAGGAAATTGAGGTATAGAAAAGTTGAGTAACTTGTCCATGGAGTCATAATTAATAATAATCAGCAGCATCAGGATTCAAATGCACAGGCAATCTGACCCCCAAGTCCATGTGCCCAACTATTACATTATTCTTCCTCCAAACAGAGAAACATTCAAGTCTATTGCACTAAACAATGTGGAGGCAAAATAGCAAATAATCCAGGCTTCTGAACAATTCTAAATGAAAATTATAGGCATTTAAAGAGAGGAACGATAATATCTAAGGAAATAAGAAGATAGAACTCAGTAATAGTAAGACACAGCTGATAAAATATCTTCTTCACATTTTCATGCCAAATATATCCCTGCCAATTTGATTATGAAGCTGACCTTGCAAAATTATGACAATATTCCAATAGATGTTAATGGAGAAATGAAGGACCAGACCAAAAGGAAGGCTATCACTAAGAGAGCTCTAATCACTATTCAATTATATATGAAGTTGTTTCAATTTTAAACATTTGGTTTAAACATGCCACACGGAACATATTACTGAAAATATCAATCTAATCTTCATACTCGTAAGAACACAAACAACAATAAAAGTTCTCCAAAATGTTCTCATCAATCTCTAATGACAGACTCATGCCAGGGACATGGGCAACTGCCCCAAAGGGATGATTTCAGAATATAATAATATTCATTTTGTAATAACAACTTCAAAAATGCAGCACCTAAAAGAGCTTTTTTACCTTTGGTGTCTCAAATACTTGTTCCAGATGTATAATGTGTTCATGTTTTACACTTTTTAGAATGTTCACCTCCCGTTCAAGTAACTTAACAGCAGAGCTTCCAGCCTTAATCAGTGAAGAAAGAAAGATTTCACATATGAAAGTCACTCCTACATTCCTCAATATATGTCAGTTATTTCATAGTTTTCCTACATTTTTCAAGTTTCTTTTTCAAATAATGTTATGCCATTTATTCCCATGGTCTGAATAAATTAATCATGACCGTTCTCTCCTTTGTCCAACTTAAGTTACATATAATTTGGCCTTGAGCTACATCTGTGTTTATGACTTAGCTATAACATGGTATCTGTCCTCTTATAAACTTATTCTTTTAATATGCTTTTTGATATTTCCTTTCAAATTATATTGATTCTTTATGTTGGCATAATAAAAACAAAATATATATCCAGAGACATCAACTAGAGAAGATGAAAACAAAATATTTTCTCTTTGTTATCTTATTTTGATTTGATCTGATATATAGAGATGAGGAGTATAAAATATATATATGTATGTGAGTGTGTATACATGTATATGGATATATATATATGAGATTCTATACTCCTGTACTCAGCCATGCATCACGTTACTTCCTGGTCCCCTTAGTTAACTGAAGGAGGGACAGAGAGACAGAGAGATAGGAAGAGAGAGAGATCTTGCCTTCAGACCAACCTAACCCCAGCTTTATCTCCTAATATCAAATACTTACCATACAGACAGCATAAGATAAAGTAAGTAATACTCAAGGGAGCACAAGAACTTCATTTAGGGTGCAGGTAACTATCTACAATGCCACCTAAGAATTCTAAAAGGGCTTTCTCTACCCTCACAATCACCACAAATCATTACCCCTATTGATAGTAAAATTGTCATCATATGAAGACAAGCGTTTTCCTCATTTATGGGTCTTATTTTCACATAAAAAATATTACTAAAAGGAATAACAAAGGTTCTATTCCTCCACATATCCCCCCGCTCAGTTTGAGAAAGTATATAATGGTTCCTAAAGAGACGGAAAGGGGGCTTGATGCCTATAGCTCAGCGGCTAGGGTGCCAGCCACATACACCAGGGCTGGTGAGTTTGAACCCAGCCCAGGCCTGCCAAACAACAATGACAACTACCACCACAATAAAAAAATAGCTGGGCATTGTGGCAGGCGCCTGTAATCCCAGCTACTTGGGAGGCTGAGGCAAGAGAATCGCTTAAGCCCACGAGTTTGAGATTGCTGTGAGCTGTGACACCATCGCACTCCACTGAGGGCGACATAGTAAGACTCTTGTCTCAATAAAAAAGAGGTGGAAAGGTATTGATCTTATGGCAAACTTTACGTAGTTCATATTTTACCTACGGTCACTCCAGCTCCCAATTACTTTTGCTCTTTTAACCTTTAGCAAATCAGGAGTGGACAGGATACTGCCCACTCTCTATGCCCCTCCCATGTAGGATGAAAGTCACATTTAAAGATTAACCTAGAGCAGCAGTTTTCAACCTGTGGGTCATGACTCACAGGAACTATATTAAAGGCCTGCGGCATTAGGAAGGTTGAGAACCACTAACCTAGAAAGTCAAGAGAAATAGTGACTGTAAGGAGTGACTTCTTATCTATACTAGATATGGAAAGTTACTACAATTTCTCTCAATATCCTATTTCTATTTCTCCCCCTTCCCCAAATGGCTTGACCTGTATAGAGTGCAACAACATACAGTTCAATTGATATACTGACTGTATACATTTATTTTACTATCTTGGTGTCCTATAAATTCTCACTAACAATATGTGTATGAATGCATGTGAAAGATTATTCATTCCTAAAGTTGCAAGCAGGTATCCTGGTTACATAACCCTACAACCAAATCCCTAACCCTATCTATTACTAAAAGAATAAAGAAAATAACATGCTAGGTGGCATTTGGAATGCTACCTAAAATTGTAAAGAATTCTAAGGATTTCTAGAATGGTTCTTAGTTTCTTTATTAAGATTATTTATCTCTCTTAACTTCAGGGAGAAATTATATGTAATTTGCTATAGTTTGTTTCAAAGAATATATAAAAACCTACTATTTCAGTTATAAATATTCATTATCAAAAATCCAAAAGAAAAATACCATAATGTTGTTTTTTTTTTCCCCTCAGGCACAGAAATTTAAAGTTGATGAACTAATCAGGTGTAAAGTCTTGAGGTTTTAGACTCTACCTTCAAGAGAAGCCCAGTCGTTCTCCACTCCAAAAGGAAGAGGAATACAATGGATACTATGCATATGTAAAAGTAAACAATATAGTAGTAGATAGCAGAAAAAGTGGTCCCAACTGAAAAGGAAGTAGGATGAATAAACCAAGAATTAGCTAAAAATCAGGAAATGAAAGGAGATAGGAAAAAAGAATGTCAAAATAACATCAGGAGAGAGTAACAGGACTTACTTCTAGTGAAGACATCTATTCCATGGCCCTAGACCTGCACATACTGAGAATTAGCCTTTACCTTCAGCTCGCTCTGGTAAAATTCACCTACATTTGTTTATAATGATGTTTATCCTTCCATATGCTTTTTTCACACAACATTTGCCTACTAGAGTTTAAGGAGTATCAATGTCTTTATATAGTGATCAAGAAAATGCCATGAAGGCTATCTGTAACAGTACGATGAAAACATTTCTGAAGGTATATGAATCATGCCCTATGATTGCACCAATGTACAGAATTATGATTCAATAAAATTATAAAAAAAAAAAAAATTAAAGAAGTTTTTTAGCTCTGAATAAAATTATGAATAAAATGTTTTTGAATTAAGACAAGATGCTAGACCACATACATAAAAATAAAAGACTAGATTAGAGCTCAAAGCAGGTTTTTCTGGGAGGTTTTAGAGGAGTTGTGATGGGTGATGATAATTCTGATTTAGAACATTTCTGCAGTTCTAAATTCCTTATACAGTTTGCCTCTCAAATACTAATAAAAGGCTGTACTAGAGGTAGATACTATCTAAGGGAAAGTAACATTTTCCCCAAAGTTTCTTAAAGCAGAACCAAGAAATACTGTGTTTTTTAGTCTGTATTGCAGCCAGTTATATTAATTCTCTAATTTTATAATGGATAATATAAATCACAGGTGAAAATATTTACCAAAAATACTATTTTTTTCTCATAAGTAATCAAGTGAGACTCTTCTGGGTGCTCAACTATATTTAACTGCTATAGGAGAAAGCCTTGTAAAGTAATTATATTTTATGTTGTTATGGTCCTTTGTTTTTACTTTAATTTGAGAAAGAAGGAATATGGAATCTGTTTGAAACCATTACTGGAAGAGGTATAAACTCATCTTGATTTTTAAACTGTTGTTTTTATTAATTATTTTAATGCTTTCCTGGGGTTTTGTTGCAATTTGTTTTGATGAAGTAAAAACAAAATCAAAGAGATACTCTGTAAATGAAAATAAAAAACATCATTGCTTTGCATGTGATCCCAAAGATAAAATTGTTATTCTCATCCTACTTGCCAAAGTGTGACTAATGTTTGAAAGCCTTTTAGGCTTGGGCCCCCTAGCTCAGTGGTTATGGCACCAGCTACATACACTGAGGCTGGAGGGTTCGAGCCCTGCCCCAGTCTGCTAAACAACAATGACAACTACAATAAAAAAAAAACATAGCCTGGGTGTTGTGGCCGGCGCCCATAGTCCCAGCTACTTGGGAGGCTGAGACAAGAGAATCACCTAAGCCCAAGAGTTTGAGGTTGCTATGAGCTGTGATGTCACGGCACTCTACTGAGGGCGATATAGACTGTCTCAAAAAAAATAAAAAAATTTTGAAAAAAGAAAGCCTTTTAATTCCAAAAAGGACCATCTCTTATTAGTTAACCCTATTTCTTTCTTTGCAGATATAATCCTAATATAAGAAGGAAAAGATAACTGAGGATTTCAAGAAGAAGCCATGGAAAAACCTTTCCTAGCAAGGATACCTGGGATATATGAATGTATAGCATATAAAGGAGATTTGAGTTACAAATATTTTATTGCCTAAATTTGTTAAATAAAATGCACAAAACTCTACTTTTATGTGTGACAGTGAATATCGTCTTTTGTTTTCAGGCTTTGTCATGTTGTGAACTTTTTTTTAAATTTCCAAATTGGTTTTATTTATTGAGTAATCAAATGTAGTTGCAGTTTAAATTGTTAAAGTAAATAACAACTAAAGACTAAAGTCACCTTTCCACACCGTCCTAGCTATTTGGCTCCCCTCAAAAAATTCGTAATGCCCATTTCCTGCAAGTCTTTGCAAGATTTTTAATGCCTCTTTAAATTCCTAAGCATACCATTTTTAAGTATTACCTACACAAATGACAGTGTAGCATGTATAGTGTTCTGTACCTTGTTCTTTTTTCACTACACAGACTAGAAGATCATGAACATATCAACATAACTTTATTCTTTTAGTTTTTTTTTTCTTTTATGCTACAATCTTCCCTAAAGTGATGTAAATGAAATGGCTTCAGAGGTAAAATGTCATCTGCATAATACTAGAAAGTGAAGAGCGTGTGGAAAACTTCATCAAACTAGTGGGAAGATCTCCCCAGAATGGAAAGATGTGTACATACCTTTTTGGTAGTTTCTTTGAGCTGGGTGGGCCTATAGCCTAATTTTCCTACTCAAAAAGTTGAAATGGTAAGGCTTTTTTTTTCCACCTTAAAAGGAGATGGTTAAAAAAAGAAAAATTTTTAAATTAACTCTAAGGACTAACAAATATATTATGTCCTAGAAAGTAGGATAAACCATGATCCTGACTTGAAAGCTTCTTAGTCTCACATAGGTTCTGCTACCCTAACAAGTTTTTACCTTTTTTAGGTTGTTAGAACATACCATGAAAAATTATAGATAAATGAATATAAAGATTCAGTATTCTCTCTATGCTCAGTTGAGGGAAGTCACCGCATATAAGTATCTGGCCAAGATACTTTTCACCCTTGATCAGTCTACAGAAGCATGTTATTTTTCAAGAGATAATTTGTAAATGTCATAGCTCCGTTTATTTTTCTCACTGTCCACTATCCTTTCAAATTCTTTGTTGAGGAATCATTGTTGAACATACATTACATACAAACCATTACCCTTTACAACACTGTGAAAGAATCCAAAGATGGGTGCCGAACTCAATGTTTAGTGCACCCAACACATGCTCCGGGGCTGGTGGGTTAGATCCTGGCCCGGGGCTTGCTAAACAAACAAAAATAGCCAGGCATTGTGGAGGGCACCTGTAGTCCCAGTTACTAGGGAGGCTGAGGCAAGAGAATCACTAGAGCCCAAGAGTTTTAGGTTGCTGTGAGCTATGACGATATAGCTCTACTGGGAGTGACAAAGTAAGACTTTGTCTTAAAAAAAAAAAATCCAAAGATTAATGACTAAATGTCTCTCCTGTCTGGGAACTGAAAGTCACGATTGTTAAAAATCCTTTTAAGTTACATTTAGCATAGAAAATACTGTTAAATAGAGAGGGAAGATGTTTCCCAATGCCTTACATAAATGTTTCAGCACTACTCAAATCTTTATAAGCCTGTTAGTTGTGCCCTGAACAGCTTCAGTCACAGATATGCTTCTGTAAGGTATATACTTTTACCCTAGCTCTGTTGCAAACTTTTTTAAAGCTCTTACATGTTTTATAAAAAGGAAGAGTAGAGTTAAAACTGCCATCTTCCTGCCTTCAATTGATAAATAGGAGGTGTGGATCACCCTAGCTTCATTTGGCAGGGAGGAGGTGTCCTGACCTCTGACCACAATCTCAAACGTGTGCGTTCCCCAGCAACCTTTTTGGAGTGGTATATCCTATACTCTTTCCCCCCACACAGCTCCCTTACTCCTCAGGAGTATCTCCCATTCTTTAATTCCACACTGGAGCTTTATAGTTGGTCACGAATTCCTTCATAAGAGATTACAAGTTGGGATTTAGGTAAAGTCTTCTCCCTCAAGTTTAACAAGAATGTCTATATAATTTGCTTTTGAACATTTTTACCCTTTTTGTCAGGATACTGATGGAATTTATGAGCATAAAAGTATTCAGTTCGTTTCCCTTTATGAGACGTGGGCTGTGCAAAGTTGGAAAGTATATTACAGCTCTGAAGTGGGGGTATTAAATGTCGCCTCCATCCACATAAAGGCTAGCATTCCAAACTTGGGGAACAGCACTTCTATAAAATGGAGCTTGAGCTTTGTTAGCAAATTGAAAAACCATAAGTATCAAGCTGAAAGTTCGGGACTTTATTCTGTAGGCAGTGGGGAAGTTGTTGACGGTTTCTGGTTAGGGATTTCAAGGTCAATATGTGAATTCTATATAAGGTATATTAGGAAATAGAGGTCAGAGACAATCCCAAAGGAACTCAAAGCAACCAAAGCACTGTTCAATATTTTAAGCAGGAAAGGACTTACATAGGGAATTAGATGCTTAAAGTGCCTTCACGGAAAAACTCTCAGAACAATTTAACACAGACCTAGTCAGGTTGCTCCTCACTAGAGCTAGGTATAGAAGAATACATTTGTGTATTAACTAGAGAGAAAGAAATGCTAATCAAGAAGTCGGGGACTGGCTTGGTACCTAAGAATGCCAACCATGTACACCAGATCTGGTGGGTTCAAACAGGCCTGCCAAACAACAAGAACTACAACAATAACAACAAAAATAGCTGGGCATTGTGGTAGGCACCTGTAATCCCAGCTACTTGGGAGGCTGAGGCAAGAGAATTGCTTAAGCCCAAGAGTTTGAGGTTGCTGTGAGCTGTGACAGCACAGCACAGCACTCTACCGAAGGTGAGTGAGACTCTATCTAAAAAAAAAAAAAAAATCAGGGACTTTAACACCACTCTGACATAATTGGACAGAGCCTTTAAAAAGAAACTAAACGAAGATATAAAGGACTTAAATATGACCCTAGAAGAAATGCGATTAATAGACATATACAGAACACACCATCCCAGAGCTAAAGAATAAAACTTTTACTCATCAACCCATGGTATGTATTCCAAAGTCAACCACATCCTAGGATACAAATCAAACCTCAGCAAAATTAAAAGAATAGAAATTATTCTAATATATAGTATATGTATCTTTTGAGACCACAAAGCAATAAAGGTAGAACTCAACTCCAACAAAAACGTTCATTCCCACACAAAGATTTGGAAATAAAAGAACTGTAAGGTGAATGATGGTTGGGTTCAGGAGGAGATTAAAAAAGGAAATCATTAAATTCCTCAAACAACAACAGTGAAGACACAAGTTACCAAAATCTGTGGGATACAGGAAAAGCAGTCTTAAAAGGGAAATTTATCACATTAGATGCCTACATTTGAAAAACAGACGAGAGTGCATCAAGAAACTCAGGAACCATCTTATGAATTGGAAAAAGAAGAACAATCTAATCCCAAACCCAGCAAAAGAAAGGAAATAACCAAAAATAAATCAGAGATTAATGAAATTGAAAACAAAAGAATCGTTCTTTGAAAATCAACAAAACAAAAAGTTGGTTTTTCAAAAAAAAAGGATAAACTCTTGGCCAGATTAACTAGAAACAGAAAAGTAAAATCTCTAATAACCTCAATCAGAAATGATAAAGAATTAACAATCCATGCCACAGAGATACAAGAGTTCATCTCTGAGTACTACAAGAACCTCTATGCCCAGAAATTTGACAATGTGAAGGGAATGGATCAATACTTGGAATCACACACTTTCCCTAGACATAATCAAGAAATAGATCTCCTAAACAGACCAATTTCAAGAACTGAGATTGAAGAAACAATTGAAAATCTCCCAACAACAACAAAAAAGGCCTGATCAGATGGTTTCACACCAGAATTCTATCAAACCTTCAAAGAAGAGCTTGTATCTATACTGCAGAATTATTCCAAAAAATTCAGTAGGAAGGAATCCTCCCCAACACGTTCTATGAAGCAAACATCACTCTGACACCAAATCCAAAAAAGACCCAACTAAAAAGGAGAATTTCAGACCAATTTCACCAATGAATATAAATGCAAAAATTCTCAATAAAATCCTAGCTACACATTAAAAAAAAATTAGACATCACCATCAAGTAGGTTTCATCCCAGGGATGCAAGGCTGGTTTAACAAACACAAGTCCATAGACATAATTCACCATATCAACAGAAGCAAAAACAAAGACCATATGATCCTCTCAATAGGTGCAGAAAAAGCATTCAATAGTACAGCTGCTGAGTTGTCTAGAGAATGAAAAATGGAACAACACTGCAGAGAAGCCATATTTCCTTGGCTCTCCTTGTAAGCAGTAACAGTGAAAGAAACAGAAAGCTGGCCTCTACCTCACTTTCATCTTCTAAATCTTAAAAGTGTGCATGTACTTGCCAGAACCAAATTAATCTACTTGAAGTTCTGGCTACTTGCTGGTGGAACTCTAGCTGCAAGGGAGTCAGAGAAATGTAGTTTTTATTTTACTTTATTTTATTTTTTAGAGACAGAGAGTCTCACTTTGTCTCCCTTGGTAGAGTGCTGTGGTATCACAGCTCACAGCAACCTCCAGCTCTTGGGGTTAGGCCATTCTCTTGCTTCAGTCTCCCAAGCAGCTGGGACCATAGGTGCCTGCAGCAACCCCCCCCCCCCCGCTATTTTTTGTTGCAGTTTGGCTGGGGCCGGTTTTGAACCCGTCACTCTTGGTATATGGGGCTGGCATGCTACTCACTGAGCCACAGGTGCAGCCCAAAATGTATTTTTTAAACTTCTCAGCCTTTTTAGCAAGTGGAAATTGGGTGAGCCAATCTGCATTTTTTACTATAACCTTCAAGATTAAGAGATTACTGAAGTTATGATGAAGAGTTCAATTCTGATAGTGATGTGACACTGAAGAGAACATGGGACATCTTAGAATTCACAGAGATTAGGCAAGCGACAGAGTACTAAACAAAGCAGTTAAAGAATGTTAAACCAGTAAGGCGTGTAACTAGTTACAAAAATGTTACCATCACAAAAGGTAACTAAAACTAGATGGCATAATTTGTAAAATCAGGTTAAACTTAATTAAATGTGAGTTATCAAGAGTCTAAGAATTTATCTGAAGCAATCACTTGGTAGAAGTATTTCTAAACAATTATATTTAAGGTTAATTATGATCGTAGTAAGCTAAACACTTAACACTGCTATAAAATGAACCGAAAAATGCTAACATGTCAGTCTACTCTTTGATTCTAAGAAAAATAGAATTAGAGATTCAATAGACATATTCCAGATGAGACAGCTGTACCAAGAAAAGAGAAAATCATTGAGAAATCAATTTGCAATGGAGAATTTCATAAGTCTTTTTAGATACTAAAAAGTCTAGCAATTTGTGTGAAAATAATCCGATAATATATTGTTAATTGGTTAAATTATTAGAATATAAAGTACCTGTCAAGGTTTCAATAATAAAAACATTTTTAACAAACTCTATTTGGTAATAAATTAAACTTATATACAGTTGATCAATTTCAAAATAAACTTGAGCTGTAATTAAGCTTTTATATTAAGTGCCCCTAAATAAATATAAATCAAGATGATCAGAGTAAAAAATTCAAGAAATAACCATGGTATGAGCTGCTATATCATCTTCAATGAATAAACACTACTAAAGATCTCAAAGTAGTAATAACTACTTTGGGAATGGAAAAGAATGTTTTAATCTTATTTTTAATGTTAACCTCTAATAATTCTGATAATACCCAAATATTAATTAACAATTTTAGAAGTATTTACCATGCCCAAATATTTTAATTTCAATGATAGAAATTAACTCAATGTACACACAGGGATAAGTAATTCCATTCACAATTTATTGAATTGCAAATCAGATTAATTAAATGTTACGGTGGTTAAGTAGAGAATAAATCTCTGAAAAATATCTTGGTGGGATTGTGGATGTCAAAGTTATACCAATATTATTATTTAAATTATTAGAAGAATATGAAGTACCTGTCAAGATTTCAACAATAAAAATATTTTTAAAAGACCATATTTTTAATAAATTAGATTTATACAATTGATAATTTCAAAATAAATAAAACCTGAGCTGTAATTGCCTCATATGCTCACCGCAATCCCAGGATACATACCTTTAATCCCATGTTCATTTAGACCAGCAGTTCTCAACCTGTGAGTCACGACCCACAGGAACTGTATTAAGGGGTCGTGGCATTAGGAAGGTTGAGAACCACTGATTTAGACCAAACTTTTATGAGCATACATATCCCTTGGGGATCTTGTTAAGATGCAGTTTTTGACTCATTAAGTATGTTGTGGGGCCTGAGAGTCCACAATTCTAACAAGCTACAGATGAAGCTCATGCTGACAGTCTTTGGACCACCCTTTAGGCAGCAAGGTGATCCACTATTTATTTAGTGATAACTTCTGGCCTAATGACTGTGGTTTTATAGATTCAAGGCTGTAGTACTTTGGAATCACACATAAGAAATAACCAAAATAATCACAAAAAAATAAGTCTTGGAAGAAAATAATGGTTTAGTTATGGAAAGCTTAAAATATACCAAGTTGGCAGTGTTTCTACTTGTCTGATAGTGACACCTTTAATAAATTAAAATATAAATCAGAATACCAAGTTCTGGTAACCTAAAAAAACGAAGTTACTGTAGCTTGAAGCTCTCCTCCTGTCAAGCCTAAAAATTCAAGTCAGTACACTGCAAAACCACTATTAAAAATCTTCATTTAAATTTCTTCTAAATTTGCTTTACGCTATCCCATCTCCTCCTCCTCTTTCAACAAATAAATGCTGCCTTTTCTTCTGTCTTAAAGTTAAACAGCGCGTAACACCCAGTGCCCCTCCTTTTAAAAATCGAACAAAATTGTCTCCAACCAAAGGACCCAATGCAAAAAGGTTGGCTTCTTTAACACACTCATAGGTATATGTATCTATTTCCACAGGATTACCCTTACATGTGATTGGCTGACTTGATTTATGACCTAGGTAATATCCTTGTTCCTTCAGAAAAGACAGATTAGGATGAGAACCTATCAACACTACTGCAGCAGAAAGTTTAAATATTTTCTTCAATCCAGAGATGCTTTGAAGAATGCATTTCATGTCCGACTTAAAGGAAAGCACATGGTGCTCAGGAAAACTGGTATAATCAGATGAAAGATTTGGGTTTATAGAATATGACCGAGTACACATCATATGATAGACTTTATGGTATTCTGGATAAAGCTTTTTGGGAAGCTGTTTGAAAATTAAGCTTGGATCAGTTACTCGTCTGCGAAATACATGTATCACAGGGATATTATTGTTGTAAGCACAGAGTACTGCGTCAGCCGCAGTGAGCCCAGAACCTACAATTAACACTGGGTCCAATTTGCCACGCAACTTTCCTTTGCTTATAGCAGCTCCAAATTCAGGCATTGAATGAAACACAAATGGAAAACCTTCCCCTTCAATTTCCAGATGAGCAGGAGAATCCAATGTTCCAGTTGCCAGAGCTACATTCTCAGCAAAGAGACAGAAGGGAACATGAGAACCATCTGCTACCAGCTGATAACCTCTGATTTCCCAGTTTCTTTTGATAAATTTTGTCTCCTCTATCTGTAAATGATTTGTTGAAATATCTCTGTCTTGACTGTCATCATCGTCTTGATCTCTGTAGAGTCTTGATAAGGAGGTTATGTAAGTATTATCTCTGAAATTCTTCTGAAGACCCATGACTTTTACATAATGTTTGTAGTAGCGAGCTATTTCTTCTGGCATAACTCGATCCCCTTCCAGGTTCCTAAAAAGGAAAAGAAAAATATATTGGATGATGATAATACTACTAATTTATTAGTTTATTAAATTATTACTTTATCTAGTAAGCTTTTATATCTCTTTAATTCTCTGGATTGCTTACAAAACCACTATTAAAAATCTTTAATAAATTGTATTAGCACTAACCAAAAAAGCTTTTTTTTTCTTTTTTGGTTAAAAATGTTAATGAATTAGTTTTAACAACAAAGGAAGACCCATAAGGACAGAGATTATATTTAATGCACCTTTGTTTCCCCAGTGCCATGTATAGTATCTGCACAAATTAGCTACTTGATAAACTTTCATTGAAAAAATTAAGGGATTGGCTCGGCGCCTGTGGCTCAAGCGGCTAAGGCACCAGCCATGTACACCTGAGCTGGCGTGTTTCAATCCAGCGATGGCTGCAACCTAAAAAAATGGCCAGGTGTTGTGGCGGGCGCCTGTAGTCCCGGCTACTTGGGAGACGGAGGCAGGAGACTCGCTTGAGCCCAGGAGTTGGAGGTTACTGCGACCTGTGATGCCACAGCAAAAAAAAAGAAAAAATTAAGGGATTAAAATGTGGACATCTGAAAATTGGACTGTTTTATATCTCACATTATAATCTATGACTATCAACTTAATGATTTAGATTTTAACTGCTGAGATACTACAGTTCTATTAGTATCTATGCTTCTTAAAGATTATATAAACCATCTTGACACAGTTTTATTAAAAACCTATTAAGGTTGTTTTCTATTTTCTTAATAACAAAATAATTCAGATCTATCTTCTGCTGATCAGTCTTCCTACACCTAAGTAAGAGGTAACATTTCATTCTATGTTTTCCAACACATAAAGAAATCTAAAAACAATCTGTTCTTCACGAAAAAAGCACATTAGTATAGCTGTCACTTTTTAATTTAAAGTGATGAGCAGTAATACTTCTAATCCCCCTGCCCTAATCAGAGGTAAGCTGCAGTAAAAACAAATCACTATACATAATTCATTACAAGATGTTCCTCAAACTATAATAATAAACTACCATAAACTGACAATATAAACTGAAAATGCACTTAATTCACCTAAAATAGCCTACCTTAAATATGCTCGAAACATCTGTATTAGCCTACAGTTGGGCAAAATCATCTATCACAAAGGCTATTTTATAATAAAATGTTGAATATCTCACATGATTTATTGAATAGTGTATTGAAATACATTACACAGTACTCAAGATATAGTTTCTACTGAATGTGTGTCATGTTTGCACCATTGTAAAGCTGAAAAATTAAGTTAAATTATCATTACTTGGGGATGGTCTGTAATTTTAAGTTTGTAAAAATATTTCTTTTAAAATTTAACTGATTAAGATTTAGAATGTATTAACTCTCACTTTTTACAAAAACTTTCACAGTTACTACTTCAATCACGTGCTACATAATAACATTTTAGTCTACCAAGGACTATATGTATGATGATAGTTCCATTAGATTATAAAGGAGCTGAAAATTTCCTTTGCCTATTGACACTGTAGCCATTTTAAAGTCATGGCACAATTACTTTATTATTTTTATAAATTTATTGTGGACTTTGTGTACGTTATTTATAAGCCTACAGTAATGTACCGTAGTGTCCTAAGCCTTCCCATTCATTCATTAGTCACTCATTGACTTACCCAGGGGAACTTCCAGCCTTGCAAGCTCCATTCCCTGTAAGTGCCCTACACAAATTTATGACTTCAAATCTCTTATACTGTATATTTACTGTACCTTTTCAACATTTAGATATTTTAGAGGAATTTTACTTTTAAATGTTTTTTTTGTTGTTGTTGTTGTTGCAGTTATTGTTGTTCAGCTGGCCCGGGCTAGGCTTGAACCCATCAGCATTGGTGCATGTGGCTGGCGCCATAACCACTGTACCACAGTTACACAAATAATTACCACTGTGTTATAACTGCCTTTAGTATTCACTACAGTAACATGCTGTACAAGTTTGTAACCTAGAAGCAATAGGCTATACCAAAAGAGGCTTGTTACAGTATATCCTATCGTAGTCACCCAAGGACAAAACTGCCTGATGACACAATTTTCAGGATGTATCCCAATGATTAACCAACAGAGGACTATATCATCATCTCCAATTTATAGACAGTAAGCTGATAACTAGTTTAAGTTAAATGACTTGAATTAGGGTCACAACATTAGAAGTTACAGAGTCAGGACTCAAACCTGTCAATCTCTAGAGACCTATGGGAGTTGTGGTGGGCATCTGTAGTCCCAGCTACTCAGGAGGCTGAGGCAAGAGAATCGTCTAAGGCCAGGAGTTGGAGGTTGCTATGAGCTGTGACGCCACGGCACTCTACCCAGGGTGATAAAGTGAGACTCTGTCTCTACAAAAAAAAATCTCCTCAAATTATGGAAAAGTTCTATGGATTAGCATGGTTTCTATATAGATGGTAGTCAAATGCTATATCCTGTTCTAATGAAGTTTAAGGAACTTCCTGCTTTAACTTACTGTTTCTATGAGTAGTCAAATTAGAATAGTTCTCTTTATTAGCAATTCCTAAATTATAATATGCTTGAAAATAACAGGGTTTTCCATATGTCTCTTTTTAAATTTGGAGTTCTTTCCTCCAAAATAAAAAAAAAGAAAACAAAACAATATTTTTCCAAGATGAGATTTCCTGTTACTCCAACTTTCACATTTTGTTAAATATTTACCCATGGTAGCTAACCATATTTCAGATTCTTTTTTTTAAACCATTCTAAATTACCAATCACATAATATACAGTCTTTATCATTAAAGTCAAACATTTTAGATTTGTACATACAAGCTATGTATATTTGAAGTTATATATATCAATTCACAAAATAAGTAGATAAAACTGTAAAAAAATGATAGGTGGGTGGATGAGAAAGTAAACATAGAATGACTTAACAGGAGAGTGGGAGAAATTCATGACTAAAAAAGAATTCACAGAAAACCAATCTGCAGATAATCCTTACACCTCTGTTCTTAGCTTTACAATACCTCTAAATGGAACCTCTCATATTCACTGCTTCAATGAAGCATTTTTATTTGAAATACATGTACATTTATATTCTTCATCTGTGAGAAAATGACAAATATTTTGAAATTTTCTGACAGTCTCTTTTTCAATGTATAGCAAAAGATTTTAGCAGAATTGACCTTTACCTTCGTTTGCTTGACATCCAATCTTTAAATTTAAGACCAGGTAACTCCATCCAATTTCCAAAGCTGATTGTCAACATGGAGCCTTCCATAGTCTATTAGAATAGAAAAAGTACAGTTAAGAAAAAAAAAAAAAAGCAGTAGCATGGATTTTTTTTTTAATAGTCAAACTCACGTCATTTATAATTACAATAAGGTATATTCAAGCAGTCCTGAATGACTGTCTAAAGTACCTCTGAAGCTTTAAACTTTTAAATACTTTTATCTTTTGGCATTATTCTCTATACTTTTTCTTTCACATAGTTATACATTTATAAAACACCTTTATGGTATGGCTACACAATGTTGGCAGCTTTGGCCTATGAGCAACATGGTACTTTAGATACACAGTACCATGTCAAAGAATCAATATTTTTACTTTTTTTTTTTTTTTTTGAGACAGTCTCACTTTGTTGTCCTCAGAAGAGTGCTATGACATCATAGCTCACAGCAACCTCAAACTCTTGGGCTTAAACAATTCTCTTGCCTCAGCCTCCAAAGTAGCTGGCAATATAGGTGTCCTTGCCACCACACTTGGCTTTTTTTCTTTCTTTCTTTTTTTTTTTTCAAGAGATGCTCTGGCTCAGGCTGGTATCAAACCCATTAGGTCAGGCAACCACCTGCCTCAGTCTCCCAGAGTGCTAGGCAAGAGAATTGCTTAAGCCCCAAAATTGGAGGGTGCTATGAGCTGTGATACCATGGCAGGGCAACAACTTGAGACTCAAAATAAAAAAAAAAATCTGAAAAATGTGAGGAGATAACAAATATTGGTTTGAAATACTGCACAAGATTTTATAAACTCTAAAATGTATTAATTTTGAAGCATTTATTATGTAAAACATTCCTGAAATGTTTTCTATGTAATTTTTATAACATGGAGAAATGTTTAGTCTAAGAATGTATCAGTAATGCAATTGGGCTTAATTAGCTGCTATTAGTAATTAACCTAAATTTATCAATTGAACAGCATTGAAATTCCTCTCTAATAAAAATATGAGAACTATATATTACCAGTACGCTGAAGAATCAAGATAGTAATAATAATATGAAATATAATTACACATATGTTAAAATGTTAAAAAACAGATACTCACATGCCAAGCCCCACCAGGTGGACCTTTACCTAGAACTAAGTGAGGGATATACTGATGTTGTTCTAATTTCCAGTGCAGAACAGATGGATAATCATACCCAAAGTCAGCATCTGGATGAAGAAGTGTATCAAAAAGTACTGCAACTGGATTGGATGATCGGCCCTCAAGGCCCTCAGACAAATATTCTAAATCCTGAATGGAAAAAAAAGGGAGACAGTTTGAAAAAAACCAAAACAGTGATCATAACAAGGGTGAAGGCAAGTATTCTAATCTAGAATTTGCCAGATATTCTAGCTATAGAACACTGATGTTCTTGAAATCTTAAAAGATGCTTTGGTCAAATAAATACAGGAAAAGCTAACCAGAAGCTTATAATGCAAAACTCATGCTAATGTCTACTAAGATACTCTATTAAAAAATATGCTAATGTCTACCAAGATGCTCTATTAAAAAAGCAATACCTGCCATTTTATTTTAGTGTTAGAGCACCTACTAAAAGTTCATCAGGAAATAATTTGAAAAATCCTACTCTTAATAAATTCAAGAATATAAATAGAAATAACTCAGCACAATAAATTTATGAATCTAAAATATAAATGAAAGTATTATAACATTTCTATCTAAGAAATAATACTTATATAAATAAAAGCTAATCTTATTTCATTAAAAATTGTTTTTAAAGACTAACATGTAAGAAATTATACCTGATCAACAATGGAAAGATGTCTTGCTTCTTCTAATTTATTATGTAAGATTGTATTTGGGTGTATTGCTTCTGATGATAAATATGGTCTGTAGCCTGATAACATATAAGAAAGGCATATTCCTGAGGGTCCATTCCCTGTTTAAAAAAAGGTAGAAAGGGGCAATCATCAAAAGACAGAAGGGGCCAGGCATGTTGGGGATTAAGACAGGGTCCTCCCACCCACTAATGCTTCTCTACACCATAATGAAGTCCTAGCTAATGCAGTAACACAAGGGGAAAAAAATGCACCGATTGGGAAGGAAGAAATAAAATCATCTTTGTTTGTAATTGCATGTTCATCTATGTCAAAAATCTCAAAGAATCAATAAAAAGTAATTAGAACTAAAAAACAATTACAACAAGGTTGCAGGGTACAGGCCAATACATAAAAGTCAATTGCTTTCCTATGTATCAGCAATGAATAAGTTTGATCTGAAATTAAAAATACAACAGAACTTGAATTTGCACCAAAAAAAATACTTAGGTATAAACCCAACAAAATAAAGAAAATTTACATAAATGGAAAGATATTCCATGTTTACGTACAGGAAGACTCAGTATTCTGAGATGTCAGTTCTTCCCAACTTGAGTTACAGATGCAACACAATCACAATTAAAAAAATCCTGTCAAGTTAGTTCATAGCTATGGCAAATTGATTTTAAAGTTTATATGCAAAGGCAAAAGACCTAGAATAGCTAACACAATATTAAAGATAACAAAGGCAGAGGACTGGATCCTATCCAATTTCAAGTCTTTTTGGAAAACTTAGGAGAAAAATCTAGGTATAATAACAATGATTTTTTAGATAAATTCACAAGTGGGACATCATTAAAATTTAAAACTTCTTTTCTGCAAAAGATACTACAAGAATGAAAAGACAAGTCATACACTGAAAGAAAATATTGCAAAACACCTAAAATATACAGGGAACTCTTACAACTCTACAATAAAAAAACAAAACAACCCAATTAAAAACTAGGCAAAAGACCTGATCAGACACCTCACAAAAGATAATCGAGGTAGCAAATAAAAATATAAAAAGATGCTATACATCATACATCATTATGAAATTGCAAATTAAAATAATGAGATATCAATCCACATCTATTACAGTATCTAAAATCCAAAACACAGATCACACCAAATTCTAAGAGAGATGTGCAACAATAGAAATTCTCATTTATTGCTACTGGGAATGTGAAATTATCTAGCCATAGTTAAAAACAGTTTAGTGTTTCTTACAAAGCTAAACACAGTGTTACTATATGACCTAGCAATTATCCTCTTGGGAATTTGTTCAAATGAGTTGAAAATTTACGTATGTGCAGAAAACATATGAATGTTTATAACAACCTTATTTGTAATTGTCAAAAATTGGAATCAATCAAGATATCCTTCAAAAGGTGAATGGATAAGCAAATTGGTACATATACACAATGGAATATTGTTCAATGATAAAAGGAGATGAGCTCTCAAACTACAAAAAGACACAAAGAAAACAAAATGTATACTGGTAAATGGAAGCAGTCAGTCTGAAAGGTTACATTCAGATGACTCTTGAATGACATTCTGGAAAAGGCAAGACTATAAAGACAGTAGAAAGATTAAGTGGTTTTCTAGAGGTTGAAGGAAGGTACCCATAGGTGGAATATAGACTCTTAGAGCAGTGAAACTATTTTATATGGTATCATAATGGTGGATACATGAGAGTATATATACTCAGTAAAATCTACAAAGCTGTGTATCACAAAGAACAAACCCTAAACTACAGCTTTTAGTTAATAATAATATATCAATTGGTTCATCAACTATAAGAAACATACCACACCAATGCAAGATGTGAAGGTTAGGAACAGGGGAAACCAGACGGGGAGAGGAAGAATATATGGGAACTCTTTGCGTTTTCTCCGTAAACCTAAACTGTTGTGAAAAATACAGTCTATTAATATAATAAATAAATAAATGATAAACAAGGGTAGTTAGGATCTGAGCCAAACAGCTAAGTTCCTAGAAACAAAAAGATACAATATTCAAAAGACAACAGGCAAAGAATACAACCGGCAGTTCACAGCAAGATGTTCCAGTCCTAACCCCAAGAACTTGCCAACGTTATCTTGCACAGCAAAAAACCGTATATGTGATTAAGGACCTTGAGATGAAGAGTATTCCAGCCTATCCACCTGGACCCTATCTAATCACATGAGCCCTCAAAAAAAGAACCTTTCCCTGCTATGGTGAGAGGGAGATGTTTCTTTCTTAACCTTCTTTCACAGTTACAACATTGCTGGTTTTAAAGATGTAGAAGGGAGACAGAAGCCAAGAAATGTGAATAGTCTCTAGAAATTTTAAAAAGCAAGGGAACAGTCTTCCCTATAGCCTCAAGAAAGCTCTGTCAATATCCTGATTTTAGCCTAGTAACACCTATATTGAATTTCTGACCTATTGAAAAAATAATGCATTGATATTGTTTAATGCCTCTAGATTTATCATAATTTGTTACATCAGCAACAGAAAACCAATTATGCGTATCAGGGAAATTAGCTCTTGAGCTATCATTAGGTTAAGCTACCCATGGGCTAGCTGACGCAAAAGGGATAGATAGTTTTGGAAGTAGTTCGGTGGGCAGGTGCAGATGTAGGTATGTGTTCTTTTTCTGACCATCCCACAGCCTAGCTAGCCTAAAAATATAGTTTTCCTTTACTCATTCTAAGATATTCGGGGCAGAAAACCAGGGTTGGACATGAGGAAATGAAAGACAATGAATGGTCCCTTAGATCTATCTGCTGCAAAAACTGTCTAGAACATACCCTAGAGGAGAATCCAGAACAACAATCTTGTTCTCTCCCTTTCCTTCTTTTCATCATAGCATTATGGCATATGGGAGCATATGTCAAAGGACATGAATTTTCTTTCTTCCTACTAACTTTGATACAAGCTATCAAAGAAATTTAGGAAGTCAAATGCTCCTAAGGCATCTCTATCCTATAATTCTCTCTTTTGGCTTAGCTGTACACTATAGTATGTATTTGACTTCCTTGAGTTTTTACATTAGATGAAAAATATAAATGACATGTAATTAAATGCATGCAATAAAAATTAAAAACATTTAATTATGAATTAGGTTTTATTAATAGTTTAATTTTTAATATCTTATATGTCTATCTGCTGAGGTGGTACAAAGGCTCTATAATAATAATGTTACAGCTAAGTTGCAGCAGAGTACTATAGTGTCATTGCTGCTTGAGTCCTGTAACTAACTTGCACAAGTCCCTCAATTTCTGAGTCAGTTTCTCTGTCTGTAACTACCCTACTAACATCAGAAGGCTACAGAGTTGTAAGGTATAATCCAGTAGTACATAGTTCTTTGTACAAAGCTCTAGTGGCATTTGTTATCATCACTACCACAAAACTGTCATATAGTTAACACAAATGATAGGCAATATTTTCAAATAATGTACTAATATCAGCCCTTCCATGAGAAGATACTGCACATAGACTCTAACATCAGATAAACCAATTACATAGTCCATAGTCCAATGATTTGGTTAATTGTTATTTTAGCAAATATTTTAACATTTTTTCTTTTATACCATCTAGGTTTGTGTAATATTTTAGCAAATATTTTAGTTAACCTAAAAATACTTTTTAATACAATCTTAAAAACTTGCACTAACTACAGATTTATAAAGGTAGTAAGGGTCATACTCTAATTTTAAGAGATAAAAATGCAGTAACTTACCTATTATTACCATAGGCAAAGTCACTGATGAATCTTCAAGTAAAGACGTTTCTTCAACTAATGGCATAGCTTTAACTTTTTGCCCCAAATTATCACCAAAATATTGCACTAAGGAATTAAAAATCTCTCCTTCAGTTTCACTGTCACTGTAGTTTCTTGAATTAAAAAAAAGCAGATAAATAAAACAAGAGATATAGTCAACATAGACTTTATAGTCTCTACTCAGATTTTATTTAGGTCATAACATATTCAATAGTTTCACAGGAGAAAAAGAAATGCTTCTGATTAATACTTTCAAATTAACAGTTCAGATACATGTCAACCTACACAACTTTGAAGGCCAAAAATCCTAAATAGCTGTTTTTCTCTCGTTAGTATCTTGTAGACAATTCCCTACTAAATAAGTAGCTCTCTTTAACAACCATTGTATCAGGGGTTTTATAATTCTGGGATCTCCTAGGAATGGCTAATTTCTCTCTTTACTTATTAAAAGGTCAGTGCATTAAAGACACTATATAGTCACACACATTTCTTTTTCTTTTTTTTTATTAAATCATGGTTGTGTACATAAATGCAATCATGGGGTACAATGTGCTGGTTTTATATACAGTGTGAAATATTTTCATCGAACTGGTTGACATAGCTTTCATGGCATTTTCTTAATTATTGTGTATAGACATTTATATTCTACATTTAGTAAGTTTCATCTGTACCTTCTAAGATGCACCATAGGTGTGGACCTACCAATTACTCTCTCTCCGCCTATCCTCTCCCCTCCCCTTCCTTGTCCCTTTCCCCATATTCTTGTGCTATAATTTGGTTATAGCTTTCATATGAAAGCTATAAATTAGTTTCATAGTAGGGCTGAGTACATTGGATACTTTTTCTCCATTCTTGAGACACTTTGCTAAGAGGAATATTTTCCAGCTCCATCCATGTAAACATGAAAGAGGCAAAGTCTCCGTCTTTCTTTAAGGTTGCATAGTATTCCATGATGTACATATACCACAATTTATTAATCCATTTGTGGGTCGATGGGCACTTGGGCTTTTCCCATGACTTAGCAATTATGAATTGGGCTGCAATAAACATTCTGATACAGATATCTTTGTTATAATGTGATTTTTGGTTAGTCACATACATTTCT